>JAZKJV010000129.1:0-299164 GCA_037367405.1 Ottelia alismoides
TGTGTGAATGTATCTCAAAATTCTGATTTGAATAAAGGAAAAGGTTTAGTTTACTTTGATCCCACTGTTGTGAATGATGTTTGTGAGGATCCAGTCATTGAATCATCTAGACCTATTCCTAGTCCTTCATCTGAGAAGGACCCTGTGATCCCCTTTCCTAGAGCCCTTGAGCTGGGGAAGGGGAAGAAAAGAGACAAAGACCCAAAAAAGAGAGAGCAGGAGGAGTTCAGCCAGAGCATGATAGATCGATTTCACATCCAGCTGACCCTCAATGAGGCTTTGCAGCACATCCCTCTTCTTCAGCGGTCTTGAGAGACAGGACCACAGTCAGGAGGACGAAGAGGAACAAGACCGCAGAAATTCATGTGCTAACAAAAGCCACGTGTTACGCGATCCAGAACCATCTGCCGACTAAGAGGCCAGATTTAGGGCGCCGTATGTCAGATGTCATATCAGTGAGCAGAGGTTCGACCGTACTCTCTTAGATAGCGGATCGTCGATCAACCTTCTTCCGGCAGCCCTTCTCCACCACTTAGAGTTGGCACTCTTGTACAGAGCAGGACATACCTTCAGTTTGCTGATCGGTCTGTCAAGAGGCCAAAGGGGTTGTTACGAGACGTTGTCGTCACGATTCAGGGTTTGCAATTCCCCCGTGGACTTGTCGTACTGGACATGGAGACCCCTGACTCGTTGACCGATTCCCCCATCATCCCTCGGTCGCCCGTTCTTGGCCACAGCCAAAGCAGTGACTGACCATGACAGTGGGAAGGTGTACTTTCGCGTCCAGGGCGAGAGTATACAAATAGAGACGGTTAAGGACCACAGAGCCAGATCAGATCCCGCTCACATGGCAGTACAGATTCAGAGCAGCTGACAGACGTAGAGCCAGACATCCACCAGGACTGTGATTTTGTGATCACAGATGATGAGGCAGCTTGGGCAGATCCTGCAGCACAGACCATCCTCTCATATTCAGATACAGCTGATGCAGAGATGATAGAAGAGGATAGTCTGGAGAGCACGGCCCTGGTTCAGGATACTATTGAGTCAGCAGAGTCGGATCTTGATCGCGACACGATTTTCAGTGATGGTGGTACTGAGGCCACCCTGCTCTATGGTGGTGCTGATGCCACCTTATTCTCCAGTGGTACTGATGCCACTGAGTCTGATATAGATCCCTCGGATTCAGAGTCTGATTGGGCAGATTGTAATGATCAGATGCCAGATCTGGATCCACTTGAGCCTACAGAGGAGGAGGTAGAGGCAGAGCATATCAGAGACAATGCAGAGGACCCTCCTTCTCCAGATCCAGTTTGTGAGATTCATTATCATTTCCCAGGCAAATTTGGCAGAATTATCCGCATACACACATCTTCTTCAGAAGCCAGATTTGCCAGCACCCAGCTGTCCAGAGCTAAAGCGCTCCCTACTTCGCTGAAGTATCGATTCCTTGCGGGAGAGTCTGAGATGTACCCAGTCATCATCTCTGCAGATCTGACTGAGAAGAAGAATCCCGTCTGATGGAGGTTCTTGAAAAGAACCGCAAGGCAATTGGATGGAGCGTAGCAGATCTCCATGGGATTAGTCCCTCGTTGGCTCCCACCATATCTATCTCGAGGAAGGGGCAAAGCCGTCGCGTGAGTTCCAGCGGCGACTGAACCCCAACCTAAGAGAGGTTGTTATGAAGGAAATATCAAAATGGTGGAGTGCAGATTTTATTTATCCCATTTCCGACTCCAAGTGGGTCAGCCCCTTGCATGTGGTGCCCAAGAAGACGGGCATCACGACTGTGATCAGTGAGTCGGGAGAGGAGATTGCTACACGAGTACCCACCTCTTGGAGGGTTTGTGTTGACTACAGGAGACTCAACCAGGCCACCAAGAAGGACCATTCCCCCTGCCTTTTATTGACCAGATCATAGAGAGACTGGCAGGGAAGAGCCATTACTGCTTCCTGGATGGGTACTCGGGCTCCAATCAAGTGGCCATCGCTCCTGAGGATCAGGAGAAGACCACCTTTACCTGTCCCTTCGGTACCTACGCTTTTCGACGCATGCCATTCGGGCTATGTAACGCCCCTGCGACTTTTCAGAGATGCATGCTGTCGATCTTCTCGGACATGGTAGGGGAGTGCTTGGAGGTCTTCATGGACGACTTCTCGGTTTACGGCGACGATTCGATTCCTGTCTTGACTGCCTAGACCGAGTACTCCAGCGATGTATTGCCACCCGCTTAGTTCTGTCTTGGGAGAAGAGTCACTTCATGGTGACTCAAGGGACGGTGCTTGGCCACATCATCTCCAACAGAGGCATGGAGGTTGATCCTGCAAGGTCGATGTCATTAGGAAACTCACAGCCGCCGTCCAATCTGAAGCAGTTACGGTCATTTCTGGTGCACGTTGGTTTTTACAGGAGATTCATTCATGATTCAGCAAGATTGCCCGACCGTTGACTGACCTCCTTAACGAAAGACACCGAGTTCCTTGTCGATGACAAGTGTCTTTCGTCTTTGCGACTCTCCAGCAGTGCGTAATTGAGGCTCCTGTCCTTCAGCCACCCGATTGGTCTCTCCCATTCGAGATCATGACGGACGCCTCCGATTTGCCGTAGGGCGCGTGCTAGGACAGAGGAGGGATGGAGTGCCATTTGCGATACACTATGCTAGCCGCACATTGGATTCCGCCCAGCAGAATTATACAGTCACAGAGAAGGAGATGCTAGCAGTAGTGTTTGCCCTAGATAAATTCAGATCATATATCATTGGATCAAGAGTGACCTTGTACACAGATCATACCGCCATCAGGTACCTCATATCAAAGAAGGATGCCAAAGCCAGACTGACTAGATGGATCCTTCTACTCCAGGAGTTCGACATTGAGATCAAGGATAAGCCTGGAGTCAAGATGTAGTGGCGGATCATTTATCCCGATTAGAGCAGCCTGAGGATTCTGAGCAGATTGATCCATTTGTGATACCTTCCCAGACGAGGCGATCCTTGCTATCGCCTCACTCCCGTGGTATGCCGATATTGTGAACTTTCTCGTTGCTGGGAAAGTCCACAAGATTGGCCCAAGCAGAAGATTGAGACCTTCCTTGCGAAGGCCAAGTACTACCACTGGGAGAATCCCATCCTTTACCACGAAGGAGGGGATAGCATCTGGCGTCGGTGTATTCCTCAGAGGAACACCATAGCGTCCTCACTTACTGCCACAAGCTTGAGGCAGGAGGACATCATTCTGGGAGGAGAAACGGCACAGAAAGTGCTCCAATCCGGTTTGTGGTGGCCTACACTCTTCAAGGACTCTGATGAGTTCTGGAAGAGGTGTACTGACTGTCAGAGGATGGGCACTTGTGGACAACGTGATATGATGCCGATGCAGCCCATTCACTTCTGTGAGGTTTTTGACGCATGGGGCATCGATTTCATGGGTCCATTCCCTAAGAGTCAGGATGGTACATTCTGTTGGCCGTAGATTATGTTAGTCGTTGGGTTGAGGCTATCCCCGCCCGAGCCGCAGATGCAAAGACAGTTTGCAAATTTTTTGAAGAGGAACATCATTATGCGGTTTGGGGTTCCACGAGTTCTTAATTCTGATGGGGGATCTCATTTTATCAACGACCAGGTGAAGGCACTTGCTAGAGAGTTCGGCATAGACCATCGTGTTGCGACACCATACCATCCACAGACGAATGGCTAGCCGAAGTATCGAATAGGGAGATCAAGAATATTTGCAGAAAGTCGTCCGCCCTTGACCGAAAGAATTGGTCACAGCTTCTGGACTCGGTCTTGTGGGCATATCGGACGTCTTTCAAGACTCCATTGGGTACATCTCCCTTTCGCCTCGTGTATGGCAGCCTTGTCACCTACCAGTTGAGCTGAGGCACAAGTCACTCTGGGCAGTTACAGACATATTGATGGATCCAAATGGTATAGGAGACCAAAGGAGGGCAGAGTTAGCCGCCCTGGAAGAGCTTAGAGATACAGCTTTCTCAAACAGCCTACATTATAAGGAGAGAAGTCAAGGAGTGGCATGATTCTCATATCAGCCACAAGCATTTGAGATTGGACAGAAAGTATGGTTGTTTGATGCGAGGCTTAGATTATTTCCAGGGAAGCTACAGAGCAAATGGAAAGGACCTTACTTGGTCAGAAAGGTACACGATAACGGTAGCATTGATATATCTGAGTTATCTTCTGAGAGTACCTTTCGAGTGAACGGCCAGGCTCAAACCATTTCTAGATCATGAGCCGCGGGACGTTTATTTTTTGCTGCAATTCATTTTGCGTGAGATGTGGTCTTTTGACTCACATCTTGTACATCTCACGCCTGATTTTTCACTGTTCCTCCGCCTGTATAGATCCAGTTGTCCATATCATTCTATTCTTTAGTCCCACATCACATCTCTCATCTTGTGATTATGCTATACTTAGGGTGTACTTTTACCCTAAGTATAGGGGGGATGTAGGACCTGCGAGTATTCTTTTCATTACTTTCTGCTCTTGTTTGTGCTGCCTATACTTAGGGCTATTTTACCCTAAGTATAGGGGGGGCAGATTCTGTATATTCTTCACTCGGCTTTCCCTTCATGTACAGCTTTCTATACTTAGGATTAGTTAATCCTAAGTATGGGGGAAACCACCGAGTTCCTCTTATTCTATTCATTTATTCGTCGTTGTAGTATACCATTCTTTTCACTTCCCTTTTACTAAGCACGAGTTATGTCTTTTTCATCGCTCTTGATCACTCTGAGGACAATCGTTCGAGGCTAAGTATAGGGGGGTGTGTATATATTTCATATATACTTTAGCCATAACTCGTACTTTGTGTGAGCGTGTTAATAAATAAAATGGCTAAAAATCACAAAATTTAAAAATTTTTTCCATGTACAGAAACCTCTTTTATTCTTGCACATACATAGCTAGTGTACAAAGTATTTTTGTAAAAATGATTTCCAAAAATCTTTTGTGTAAAGCTTGTGTAAATATTTTTGTATCAAAATTATGTATATAGTACAAAATTTTTCAAAATGTTTTGAAAATCAAAAGTTTGCAAAAATCTTGTGTAAATGTGTGTAAATATCTTTTTGCAAAAACCTGCCACTTCATGCATCATTCATTCATGATTTCAAAACATTTTTCAAAAATTTTTTGCATGATTGTAAAATATTTGTAAATAGCATCTTGTGTACATATATGTATATAATTTTTCCTGGATAAGAGTTGACATTTAAACCAAGCCTGGAATTAAATTGAGAAATGGAGCTTGAAAAGATCTTAATTCACTTAACTTTAAGAGGAACCTTGTAGGACTTAGGGTTAAGGCTTTTCAGTCCATAAGGACTTAATTCTTTGAGTCCACTAGGCTATGAGCATATGTCATCTGATGAGCCCAAGTAGAGCACTTAACAACACACGCATGACTCTCAGAGACAATGGCTTAACTTGCACCTGCACTTTACACATGGCTCTCCATGGATGAGGTGGTAAGGAGGCAGTTTCCTTTGGCTTGGGGTAGCATATGAGGGTAGTACTTCTAGGCGGAACCTCTCTTCTTCTTATAGTGAAGGAAGTGCTCCTCAACTTGGTCTAGTGGTGTTGAAAGCTAAAGACAGAAGCTGTGGGTTGCAATAAAGCTTCAAAAGAGGGATAGTCTACTGGCTCAAGGAGAAATTTCTTATATATGCTGCACCATGTAGATTATGTTGTACAGAAGTTGTTGAAAAAAAAAAAAAAAAAAAAAAAAAAAAAATGCAAAAATGCAAAAAGAACTCCAAAAAAGTGGTGGGTCGGATTGAAAATTTAATAACCCCACCGGATGTAAAGATCTCATGAAGCTTGCAGCGGGAGACTTAGCTACACTGGCTAGGCTTCCAAAACTCTATACTTCTACCCCCTCTTCTTGAGCCGGTTGCACTTGAACTTAGAAGGGAATACCCCGCTTCTCCGAGGAAAGAGTTGCTAGACTGAGGCATTAGAGTTACCAGGTTGAGGGAGTTGTTTCTTTGTCACTTCTGAGATGGGGAGCCACATATCACTTACACCGCAAGGAAAGATCATGGTCATTAGAGTTTGTGTATGTAGACTTGTTCTGATCTGGTTGATTGAGGAGTCTTGCCCATAGATTGGTGGAACTTGAAGGCTGTTGAGTTTTAAGCTTAAGTCCAAATAAGGTTCCGACACATCAATAATCCAAAGATCTGATCGAGCTCCATATTTCAAGTTAATAAAGGCAAAATTTAATAAGTCAACCTTGATCCATGTACATCCTCTTTTTCTTTTTCTTTTTCTTTCTTTTTCACTTCTTTTTCAAATAAGTGTTTGCTAAGGGACTAGCAAAGTTAAGCATAGGGGGGTGATGAATACCCATTCATCACTCTTTATTCTTCTATTTTAGCTACAAAAACCTTTGCAAATACATGTAGATATGTGTAAATACAAATAAATACCAAAGGCATGCATTGTGTAAAAACCTATAATTAGCATGTTTTTGTGCACAAAATAAAAGAATAAAGAGCAAAAAGAAAAAGAGGGAAATATTTAGCATAAATATTGAGCAACCTAACCCAAGGGAGGGCTCAGCATGGGCCTGACCGCATAAAAGCCACAAGTAGAGGGAGATAGGAGCTCATTTGTGTATATCTGTAAATAAATAAAACTATTTATTTTCCTCACCCAAAAAGATACTTGTACATATTGTATATTCTATTAAAAATAAATAAAAAAAGATAAAAAAATCAAAAAGCCAAAAATACCCTTCCTTCACCTTGTGTATAAACCCACACCTTTGTAATTATTTAACCCATAAATAAATTCATTTATTTTCCAAAATTTTTGTAAATATTCTATGGATTATTTTGTGAATATATTAATTAAAAAGAAACAAAACAAAAATCAAATAAAAATCACAAAATTGAAAATACAAAAATACATTGTATTATACCATGTATATAAAGGTATTCATTTATTTATTTCACCCTTGTATATATGTGATAAAAATAAACTAAAAATATTCTTTTATTCCATATTTCATGTTGTAAATAAATAAAATACAAAATGGGCATAAAAACACAAAAAATACAAATAAAAAAATCAAAAATAAAATTCCATATAGTGTACATATACCTATATATAGAGCTAACCTATTTTTATTTCCAAAAATTAAATAAAAATCACCAAAAAATAGAAAAAAATAAAAGAAAAATATTTCATGTTTTAAGTTTTTCCTAATTCGACCTATTTCTACCCTAAAATAAATGGTCAAAAATCCAGCACACGTGGCCGCCTCTGATTGGGCCACGGGGGGAATGTTGACCCCGGTCAACTCCCCCCGCGCCTCCTTCCTTTTCTGGCCGTCGCGCGCCACGCCTCTTTCCCCCGATTTTTCCACGCGACTCCCAGCTGCTCCCACTCAACCCCCGCGCCCGGACTCTTCGCGATCATCCCTCTCCCTCGCCGGAATCCTTCGCCATCAAAATCACGCCTTCCTTAGCCGTCCACCTCCAACCCTAGACACCCCTGTCACTCTATATAGCCATCACCTCCGCCCCCTCGCGCCGCATCTTTGGCCCATCCCCTTCTTCCCGTGACCTCCATCGGCATAGCCTGAGTGACAGCGAGCTTTTGCCCGTGTTGCAGTGAGGCGAGAGGGGCGATTCCATCGATCCGGCGTAACCTCGCCGTCCTTGCTCCGCCGCCGCGTCGAGCACCGAGCTTCAGGCGTTGACGACCTTCGAAGCTACGACCAGGAGATAGCCCATCTCCAGCATAGTCTACTTCAGCCATCAGGTAACCTTAGATCCCTCTAGTTTAGCTTAATTTTAGATTACGCCCAATTCCGACCTCCGACGCATACCTCCGATTCCCGGCCACTCCGATCACCCATTTTCCAATCCGACTCGATCAGGCACCTTCACGACCTCCTCACGCACCTTCTTCACCCTCCACACAAACCCAGATCGCACAGGAATCTGGGAGTCGAGCTCCCTCGCCGTCGCTTCGCCGGAGCTCCTCCGCCACGCCGCACCTTCCACCTTCACGCCACCTAACCGGGTCGAGGCACTTTGCCCTCGACCCGCGAAGCTTCTTGAATACTTTGCAGGTCCAAAAGGAGGCGTCTGAGGCCCCCCGACATCTTCCCAGGGAGCTTCTTCTTCGTTGACCTCGCCGGAGCTTTCCAGGGCTCGGCCGAGGCCTTGGCCATCACCATCAGCTGCGGGCAGTCACCAGGAAGCTTCTCCGACCTTCAGGCGCAGCTGAGGAGGGGTGTAGCGCACACAGGAGACCGGCGAAGTTCGCCGGTGACGAGTTCCTCCTCCACCTTCCAGAGCCGTCCGATGAAGCCCTCGCTCCAGATCCAATCCTGAGCGTCCATTCCTCGAGGAGCAGCAGCCGTCGATTCATTTGAGGAGTTCATCCGGACCCTTGATCGCAGAGGAGAGAGGCCAAGAGCCCAGCACCGTTAGATTAGCCACGTGGACCTCTCTCCGCCGTCGATCGAGCCCAAGCGCCGAAGGAGTAAGGGCGCGTTTGATCTCCACCGTCCGATCATCCACGCGTCACCATCGGGCCGTCGATATTAATAAAGGGGTAAATTTCATAGAGCCCCCTCTGTTGTCTTAATTTCAGTTTAGTCCTGTATTTTAAATTCTAGTTGTTTATTTTCTGGGTCATTTGCATTCTGGACCTCGCACTTTATTTTAATTGCAATAATACCCCTGCCAGTAGAGACCCACGTGCGTCAGCACGTGTATTTTGGGATTTTTGCATTATATGCCCTGTTGTTCTGGATGTTATTCAATGAATGAAAAGTTTTGTTTAATTGCAAATATACCCCTGTGAACACTGATTTGACGCATGTGCGAATTATTTTGGGAATTTTGCAACCATACCCCTGGGTTTTTGATACGAGTTATCAAATAGCCCTCGGACTTGGTTTTTCTTACATTTAGGTCCCTGTGTGCCCCAGACACGTGCTTGGCGCGTGACTTCTTGGGTAAAGTGCACCAGGACCCAGAACTTTTGGGTATTTGCACTTAGGTCCCTGTGCACAGTGCCCCCGTTGTTCTTTTTTGAATAAAATATCAAACGACCTCCAAATCCAATGAAATTTTGACACATGGCTCCTGTCAGTGGTGTAGGGAATTTCTATGATTTTTAGGGACATTTTTGATTTCATTTATTATTTTTAAAAATTCAAAAACCACTAATTTTTGCTACTGTTTGACTTTAAAAATACCAAAAAAATATAAAATCACCTTTAAAAATTCCAAAAAATTAGGCATTGTTGTTTACTGGTTGCTTGATTTTCTAGCCAAGTTTGGCTATTTTTCATCACATAAAAACACCTAAAAATTAAAAAACCCCTAAAAATTCATAAAAATTGTAGTAAATAAATTAAAAATCCAAAATAATAATTAGGGTGCCTAGATTTTCCTTATTCTTTCTAGAATATAGGAAAAATACCTTTAGGGCTTTTTTGAGATCCAAAATTATTTTATTTTGTGGTCTTAAGCCTTGCTGGACAGTACCCTATTTTTCTTGCATTGTTTGATTTTTAATAACTATTTTGTCCATTAGAAAAATTCCAAAAATTCACCAAAAACAGTAAAAAACATAAAAAAACATAAAAACCATTTTTCCATAATTTTTGCATCATTTGTGTGTCTTGTATAAATTGTTGAAGTCCCCTTGCATTTGCATTCCTTCATTTTCTCATCTTTTAAAAATCTAAAAAAAAAAATTCCAAAACAAATAAAAACTAAAAAAAAGACTCTTTGGGATACTTGACTACATTCGTAGGCCGCAAGGCCAATCTGTGCTCCTTGTGTTCGACCCTGGGAGCTATAACCAGGTTTAATCTTATAGCAGACCGCTCTTTCTTGTGCTTGCTTGATCTATTTTGTGAGTGGTTTATTTTCTTGATTTACACATTTCGAGTGACTGAGGACAACGACATTGTGATTTATTTTCCACTTCAGTTGCTCCTTGATTTTTGTGCGATCAATGAGTGATGAAACATGTCTGGATTTTTAGCGACTCCTATCATAGAGAAACTATCTGATCTTAGTCTAAATGTTGGACAATGATCTGAATGTGATCAGATGCATGAGAAGAATAGATTTACGGCTTTGATTTAATCAAATATCTATGGAAGGTCCCTAAGATCTGGATTTGAGATGTGATCTCAATATCCAACTCACTATACATGGAATGTACAATCGCTTTGTCCTTATCTCCAAGTATATGTGAAGAAAACACATTATTCTTAAAGGAGTTTGAAGAATAATTCTATTGTTGATAACGTATCCGAGCATTAAGCAAAATGGATAATTAAATGTGATTTAATTATTATATGCGAATGTGATTCATATTATTTGGGCTCATTGAGAATGGGCAGCCCTAGATGATTAAATGTGATTTTAATTACCAATGATGTGAATAATGTGGATAGCACTATCCATATTATTCATAGATATTATAAATGTGATTTATAATATGTTAGAGAGAGATAATTGTAATTTGTATCTACCGAATTAATAGTTATGTGAATTGGATTCACATTGAACAATTAATTGTAAATACAATTTATATTTTATCTTGGATATGTGAATAAAAATTCACATTCATTCATTGGTATGATTGAAAATCACATAATAATTTAGAATTATTTTGGTGAATAATTATGTAATAAAAGATATTGCATATGTGGAATTATTTTTGGAGAATAATAAATCAATAAAATTGGAATGATGAAGCCTCCTTGCCATACACGGGTGGACGATCAAGTTGAGCTCTCTCAACTTGGAGGCCGTCCACCCATATATGGGAATGTGGCTCCATTCATTTCAATTAATTCTACCATTGGTTGTGTGATTTAAACTGAAATATATTGATTGATTTCAATATTTTTAATTAAAAGAAAATAAATTTGTTGTTGGTGATTAAAACACAACAAGATCATGGCTATTGATTGAAAGCACAAATCAATCTCAACCATCGAATTTGTGAGCGCATGGATTGTGATCCATGGACATCCAAAATAATATAAATAGAAGGGTAACTCTAGCCTTTTATTTACAGAATGTGAAATACAACAACTCTCTCTCTAATTTATCATGCCAGTCCCCTCTCTATATCAACAATGTGGCCATCCACTTGTTGACCTAAGATCCTTGTATCCATCGCATTGTCCTTATGCTGTCAGATCGACTGCTCGTGGATGTCCATCTCCTTCAGTGCGCCTGCTCGAGAAGAAGACATCGGATCTCGTGAGATCAGGTTAGGAGATTCACCGCTTGGATCATCAACATCGATTGCAAGGAGCACGCGTCTATCAATGCGCTCGCAAGCGTCTCCTCCGTCGGATCAGACTTGAGACAGGAGGTCTCTTCCTTTAGAGACTCCATCGCAACCACACTTCAAGAGGTAACCTTAATACCTATTGATGGTTAGATGAAACGATCCGATAAGTACTCTCGGATCATGTGGTTTCATCATTTAAATTTTTTAAATTCCACTGCCCAAGCAACTAATATGACTAGTTGCTCCTGATCGCATATGATGCGATCTCCACGCTTCCGTGAAAGCGCTTAAGGATTTTCCCATATTCCTTAAGGAATGACATCGAATATTTAACTACTTAATTGCCTGAAGTCATTTCATTGTAATAATGTTTCCTAATTGATGATTTTACATATTCTTGTTTAGATACAGGATAAGATGCATTTATTCCGAGATAAAGAGATTTTAGCTCAGGATATGCTATCTCAAGACAAGACATCAAATCATGATTACATCATTTATATCTATCTATCAATAGTATGTTACCCTTCTACAAAACCTTCTTATCAATCAAACGAGAACGAAGAATAAACCTTACTCATCTCGTGCCATGATTTATTTCTTATCCCACGTTTTTGTAAAGTGGGGGTAGAATCTTATTGGATCATCTTTTATTTCAAGAGAAGGGACCACATCTAACTCAAACAAGACTCTTAGGCCCTGTTTGGTAGGAGAATAAGCCCTAGAATAAGGGGCTAATTCTCCTCCCCGACACGGTTCCAGTGGTACAACTATTCCTCATTATTCCATCTTATTTCACTCTTATTCCTATCTTTATCTCACCTTACCTATCTTTATTTCACCTTATCTCCTTATTCCTATCCTCCAGCCGAACAAAGAATAGACCCTTATTCTCCTTATTCCCCATCCTTATTCCTGCTTATTTCCGAACCGAACGTGCCCTTAAGGTTTTAATTCCCCACAGGAGCATCCCATGATGATGACAATAAATAGAAAGCTCAGTCTCCATTTTGAAAGGGGTTTTCCTTCAAAGTCTCAGTTTAATTTGTTGCATGAGATTAACATCAATAATCTCACGATGTGGTTGAGAGAGATGACATCAACCAGAAAGCTCCTCTTCACTAAGGAGGAGAACCCATGCATATATATGCATGAGATGATGTGATGTGCCCCCCTACCTCACCTTATCCGCCATGTTTTGGTTAATGTCCCTAATATATACTTGATAGAATAAAAGAAACCTCTAAACAATCTCTATAGTTAAATGATTAGTCTTTTAAATTATGGGATCCACGCCCAAGGATGCAAGGATGCATGCTATTGATAGGTGCATTATCTTCACCAATAGTTGCTTTTTTCTCATAAAATATGTCTAAGTGACATCTTATATCTGGCTGTCACTGAAGCAATATACATGGTTTCTACTAAAAAAATTGAACTATAATGACGTTATTTTTAAAATCTGTCATTAATTGGCCGTTGTTAAATATAAAATGATGACATCATCCGTTGAGAAATGATTTTTCGTACTCAGAAATTAGCAGCGAATATCATATATGTCGTTATATCTTTAGCAACGGTCCACATAGCAACGCTTATCTGTTGCTATTTTTCAAACTTCTAATTAATCGTCGCTAAATTTTGAACTAAAAAAATAGCGAAGATTAGTTGATATTTTGAAAAATAACAACGGATAAGCATCTCTATATGGACCGTTGCTAATGATATAACGCCATATATGATACTCGTTGCTAATTTTGAGCACGAAAACCCATTTCGCAACGAATAGTATCATCATTATATATTTAACAACGGCTAATTTAGTGACGAATTTTGAAAAAAAATCATTATAGCTCAATTTTATTGTAGTGTTCATATCTTATGCTATGAGTGGAATCATGCTAGGGTCTTTTACATGTAACTATCCATCGAATATCCAAGAAAAGTGTAACATCCCCAATCCTCAAACATAGTTCAACATCTAAGACTCACAAGTGAGGTTGCAGATTATAAGTGGTGAGGATTACTACTTGACAATTGAATTTATATTGACAATGGTTGTATTTTTGACCACAATGCGACTCTATCATGGTCACATTTGAATTTACAACCATTACTATTTGACTACTATCATTATGCCTGCATGTAGCCCTAAATATGAAATGCCGTGTTTGTTTTAAATACTTTGTTTAATATTTATTTTCCACATTTTTATTGTATTTCTCCTTTTGAAGATTGTTTATTAGTGCATTGTGATGTACACTATCACTAGTTTTTGTTTTATTTATCCTTGTTTTTTTCCTTTTCTTTTCGAAAATGATCGAGATTTTCATCAAAATAAAGTCAGGTTTAGGTGACGACAAGTGGGACACCTAAACAATACAAACAAGCGGGAATGCAAACAACTAGAGTGGAGCAGTGGGATCGATCCGGTCCAACCCGGAAAAGCCCATTCTGAACCCACCAATTTTTCTGGAGCCGTGGGCTAGGTCAAATGACTCAAACCCCGCCTTTGCAATGTGCACATGCATTTTTCTATTCATGATTTTATCTTTGTATTCTGTTGTGTTACTATTCATAGAATAATAGTAGGAACCCAAAGAGAACTGGAATGGAGTTTTTGTCTAATTGCTGATTCTAACAGACTTGTGAAAACCATTATGCTGATCCTCTGTACTTTGACGGTGGATTGCATAAAGCTAATGAAAATCCATTGACAAGGGAACTAGTTTTGCAAGTATCCTTATGCTTTACTCACTTTTTAAATTTACAGTAAGCAGTTGCAATAACAATCAATTAAAATGATGTTCTTCTTCTATAGAATTCTGCTTCCCCAAAAGATGGTTCTATTAGTAAATGGTGCTGTAAAAAAGGGGGGCGCCTATTGCCTCCCACTGTATTGGAATTGCTGTGGTGAGCTACACTCCTCGTGGCCTCTGCTCATGTGAAGATTTGTCACGGTGTCTGGCCTCCTATGGTTTTTGATTCTGCTTGCCTTAGAGAGAGAATCTTAGCGCGGAGGAAGTGCAGGCCACTGAGAGATTCAAGACTCTATATCCCACCCTCAAAGCCATTTGCTAACATAGTTCCAACATGATCACACCCAAGAAAAGGGATTTTCGTCTTATTAATCAAGTAGACAACAAATGGAGGAAGATGGATCCGAAGGACTTTTTGTTGAAACAACAATACAGAATGGGGAGCCTACACGTGAGAATGAGCGGTTCGGGCCAGGTCAACGTGGGTCCCTGCATGTTCGTACCGAGCCTGACCCAAAATCAAAATTTGGAGAAAATGGAGGCTCTTGCCTAGGCTGACCTGACCTAATGCTCCGCTCTACAATCAATCTCATAAAAGAGCAACCTACCCCTGACCCTGACATAAAGGTATAACCGACGAGTACCCAAGGGACCAAAAGCTATATATCGTTCGTTATGTAAGGTGAACAAAATTAACAAAAGCCGCCTTATTTGCAGGAGTGGGATTTGGAGCTAGAGTTCGTATGAGAAGCCATCATTCTTGGAAGTCAATTGCCTACACGAGCGTGGGGAGTTGGAGAACTCTTGGCTGAAATCATAAATAAAAAGATAAAACAATAAGTTAAAGAAAAGTCACTAGAAATGTTTGAGTGCTAATTCATGATATTAGAAGGAGCGACTGAAGATATACGAGACATCTTTTGCAATTTGCAAAGGGATGAGAGGTATCATGAAACATCGTCAAATATCACTCCTTTAAGGTCAACCACTAGATCGATACGATGCAATGAGATGAGGAGAGAGAGGGAATGAATTATGTTGTTCCAAAATCGTCACAACACAAACCCCCACGGGAGATATATTCAACATGTTAAAAATTTTAATAGTAAATAGGCAGAAGAGAAGCAGGGTGAAGTATCCTTATTTTTAGTATGTATGATTGTAACACATCTATGATTATTTTTAGTTGACTGTTATTAGGAAGATAAGACGTTTCTCCCTTGAGCACTAGGTGTTTTAGAGAGAAAGAGGATGATGTAAGAGGGCGAACGGGAGTAAGGAGGATGAGATGGATGTAGGGATGAAAACGAATCAGATACGGATCGGATATGCCTATTTCCATATCCATATTCGCTTCCTCTCTATCGAATACGAATACAAATACAGATATGATTCGGATATGCATTATGGAAACCATATCCGTAAAAATATGAATACGAATCCGAATCGGATATTTATCGAATTTGAATACGGATCGAATAAAGAGCGGATCCGAATACGGATCGAATAAAGAGCTAATCCAAATATTAATCGAATAAAGAGTGAAGTCCCAATATGGATCCAATAAACATGGAATCCGAATACGGATTGAATAAAGACCACACACGAATATGAATTGATTTTTTTTATCAAAGTTCATATGATTTTAAAAATAGCAATGAAATATAAATAAGTTGCGTCATGACAAAAGGGAGTGTCGAGGTGACATGTATTCTTGACCGGAAGCAAAAAGGGAATAGGATTTCATAAATTTTGTTCGCGCTCATACCCAAAGAAATAGAAATTTATTAATATCATTAAAATATTGTATTATATAATGTATAACACTATTGTAATAGCATAGATTATAGTTTATATTATATTAACTAATATATAAAATAATATCAAATATTGTATTCGGATATCCGGATCCGAATCCGGATATTCAAGCCATTACCATATCTGTATCCGTATTCAGAAAATTTTTGCAACCTATATCCATATCCGATCCGTATTCGATTAATATTCGGATACGGATATCCGTATCCGGTAATTTTTCGAATACGATAAGCGGATATTCAGATATATCCGTATCCGTTTTCATCCCTAGATGGATGGGAGTGTGGAGAAGGATGGTTAGTCATAGTCATCGGAGGAGGGCAAACATGGATGTGGAAAAGATTGGGGAGGGCAAAGATGAGGTGGATGTGAGAGGAGGATGGATATAAGGTTGAAGATCGTTGTGGTGGAAATTTCGAAGTTTAAAGAAAGAGATAGAGGTGGAGGTTACAAACACAACACTGTTAGGAAATAATGGGTCGACATTATGAGGCAGGACATGAGGATTCTGTCAATCTGTTTTGTGGAAGCGGGACGGCTTTTAATGGAAGGACATATCGATATCGTTTCGATATCGTGTCGATATCGATATATCGGTGATATATCGCCGATATATCGACGATATATCGCTATATCTAGGATTCTTTCTGAAGAAAATATCTGAAATCGGATATATCGATATATCGATTTCGATATCGATCCCATGTCGGCCTTCCATTATGAGAGAAGGGAAGGATGCGGTTTGTAAAGATAAAAGAGGAGGTTGAAATGGATGGAACACTTCAAAAAGACTTTGCGATGATACCGTAATTATGCGAAGATACCTAAGCCAACACATCAACACCCTTGCTCTTAATTCACACTCTGCACACCGATCAATCTTATGCCCAGGTTGAGAAGATAATAATTAAGGCCCCAAACGGCAATGAGAGGCTATTTTAGGGCATAGCACTGCAGTGCGAAAAACAGGGTCATCCACCTGTCGTTCCCCCGGGGAGATCGGACCGTTTGACCCCTCCGATCCCAACGAACCCTTCAAACTCCCGCGCCACAAAGCCCTCCACACTTCTCCAACTGCTTCGCAGCACAAAAAACCGGGCCCTCCTCCACAAGCCCATTTATTTCCGTCTCGTCCTCCTTCAAACGTCGGGCAGAGGAAGAGACCCATCACCATCCCCACTACCCCACCATCGCCACGACCCCCCCTCCGCCCGCCCGCCGCCATGGCCTTTCAGGACTTTGGCCCCGTCTCCGAGCGCTACAGGGCTGAGAGGGAGCAGAAGAAGAAAAAGAGGATCATAATCGCCGGCACCTCCGCCGTCGTCCTCATCCTTGTAGTCGCTCTCGGATTCGTCGCCCTCGTGCACTCTAACAAGCAGGCTCCGGTCCATAAAGGTAGCTTGGATCGTTCACGTTGTCTACACTGCATGCATGACCCATTTACTTATAATGAGAAATAAGAGATGATACAATCTATCGTAGGTTATTAAATAAAGTAATCAATATGTTACTTATCACCGACAGGAACAGCCGGTGATGGGTCGTCCTCTAAAACCGCCTCGCCTGCCTCATCCGGCACGACCGCCGTGACCAAAGCCATCAGCGCCTTCTGCGCGTCGACCGATTACAAGCACGAATGCGAGACCAGTCTCTCAAAGAAGTCGATCGGCTCCAACCCCCACCCCAAGGACCTCGTCAAGGCCGCAGTATCAGTGATCCACGACGAGATAGGCAAGGCCATCGAGCACTCCAAGACGCTCAAGAGCGACGACCCCAAGGTCAAGGGCGCTGTCGAGGACTGCAAGGAGCTCTTCGGCCACGCCACCGATGAACTCCAGAGCACGCTGAGCACCGTCAACGACATAGAGATAAGCGAGATCTCCAAGAAATCCCACGACCTCAAGAACTGGCTGAGCGCCGTGATCTCGTACCAGCAGACATGCGTTGACGGTTTCCCAGAGGGCGAATCCAAGAATAAGATGGAGGATGCGGTTAAGTTGTCGAAGCAGCTCACGAGCAATGCTCTGGCAATCATCTCGCAGGCGTCGTCGCTGCTCGCCGCCCTCCACATCAAGGACCTCAGCCTCCGAAGGCGACTCCTACAAGAGAAGCCTGCATGCGAGGAGGAGGCAATGATCGACGAAGACGGCATCCCGTCATGGGTTCCCGATGGCGAGAGGAGGATCCTCAAGGAGAAGGACGGTAAGAACTTGAAGCCCAATGTGGTGGTAGCACAGGACGGGAGTGGAGATTTCAAGACCATCACTGATGCCCTCAATGCAATGCCAAAGAAGTATGACGGCAGGTATGTTATCCAACAAAACTACGCTGCATGTATAAATATATCGTTCCAATGTTACCAAACTACGTTGTGTTATGTAGGTACGTGATCTACGTGAAGGCGGGAACATACGACGAGAGTCCCACTGTGAATGCCGATCAGGTGAACGTTACCATGTACGGAGATGGATCCAGGAAGACTATTGTAACCGGCAACAAGAATTTCGTTGATGGGACAAGGACCTTCCAGACCGCCACCTTTGGTGGGTTTACTAACATATCTGACACAACTATCCGTTTCTAATGAATAATTCCATTTTACATCCATATCTCATGGTAAATTTCTTCTCCGTTCCTGCACAGTTGCCATCGGAGACGGATTCATGGCGATATCCATCGGCTTCAGCAACACCGCCGGTGCAATCAAACACCAGGCCGTCGCGATCCGCGTCCAGTCCGACCGAGCGATCTTCCTCAACTGCCGCATGGAGGGCTACCAAGACACGCTCTACGCGCAGACCCACCGCCAGTACTACCGATCCTGCGTCATCGCTGGCACCATCGACTTCATATTCGGTGACGCAGCAGCCATCTTCCAGAACTGCGTCCTCCTCGTGCGGCGCCCCCTCGACAACCAGCAGATCATCGTCACAGCTCAGGGCCGCATCGATAAACGCGAGTCGACCGGGTTCGTCATCCAGGCCTCCCGCTTCGAGGCCGAGCCGGACCTGGACCCGACCAAGATCCGGACCTACCTGGCCCGCCCATGGAAGGAGTACTCCCGCACCATCATCATGGAGTCCACCATCGGGGACTTCATCCACCCAGATGGCTACATGCCCTGGGAGGGTGATTTTGCACTAAATACCTTGTACTATGCGGAGTACAACAACAAGGGCGGTGGGGCGAATGTGGCGAACAGGGTGAAGTGGCCCGGCGTGAAGGTGATCAAGAAGGACGAGGCGCTGAAGTACACAGTGGACACCTTCCTCCAGGGTGCGGACTGGATCAAGTCGGCGGGGGCTTCCGTGCCCGTCAAGCTTGGGCTGTTCGGCTGAGACGATGGGAGAGAGGCACGTGCATGCGTGCGTTTTTACGTGTACGTTCGTGTGGACGTGGAAAGATGTGCATATACAGCTCCGGGCTTTGGTTGCTTATTAGAGCAATGTGTTGTAAATTTTTTGGCGCTGATTGGGTTTCCGTTTTCTTTCTTTCCTTCTTTTATTTGGAGAATGGTGAGATCGACGTTGTGAAATGACTAAGAATCTATGCGCTGCTATTTATTATTACTTATTAGAAGTCTGGGATCATGTACGAGTGTGACCGAGTTGCTCCTGCACGACTCTGCACCTTGTTTTGGATTACTGGAGGTCATGGCGTTACTAGATATATATGGGTTAAATCTCGCGAAAATAAAACTAGGAGTTTGTCCACAGATCTACAAATGTGGCACTTAAAAGTTTATTGACGTGCAGAGACTAAAGAACATCATTACAACCTGAAACAACAGACGCGTATTTACATTAAATCCAATCTCACAAACCAAACTTAATGATCCAATATATTTATAAGTTGTGGCCATTTTACTTGTCAAATAACCTCAACTCGCACTGCAACGTCTCCGGCTCGCGCAACAAATTAAAGGCAAAAAAACACATCAAAAAACGGGGGATGCATGAACAAATGGGGATACATATCAGGACGCAAACAATAATATCCTTAGCTATACTATAATACTCACAGATTGGACACGTAAGGAACACCGGTGTTCGGCAGCCAATCCTCCCCACCGATGAAGTTCCCCACGGTAAATGCCGACGCCTGCTCGACACTGAGCTTCGAGTACACCCCCGTCCACTGCACCCTCCCGTCGGTCGCCGCCCCCGGGCCGGTGTTCTCGAATTCTCCGTAGAATATTGTCTCTGGCACCTCCGTCCCTGTACCGTTCCATGGCAGCCATCCCGCCGGATTGATCATAACGTTGAAAGCCGACTTCATGAATACCGTGGTTGAATAGGGCTTCCACGGTCTCCCGAGATAGACAGGCACCGATGTGATGTTCTCTCCGGGCACCACCTTGCAATTGTGGATGGAGAAGCCGGTGTTCATGTTGGGGTCGCTCTTCCCCTGCGCGGTGATGGTGTCCTGAGAGCCTACAAGAGGCGCGCGGACGACGAGAGTGCAATCCTGAAAGACAGCGGCCGAATTACCAAAGATGAAGTCTATGGTGCCCAATATGGTGCATTCGCGGTAGAATTGACGGTTGGAGTGGGAGTAGAGGGTGTCTTGGTAGCCGTCGAACTTGACGCGGTAGAAGACCGCCTGATCTGAGGCCGACACGACTGCAACCGCTTGCTGCTTCGCCGAGCCGGCAGTGTTGGCAAAGGCTATGTCCTTGGCGATGAATCCCCTAGCAAGAATACCTGCACGGTGGAATTGGATGGATGCAAGCTCTCTTGATTAAATTACGGCACAAGAACGACTGTGTGCGTACTTTTTTAATGGAATGCTAATTATAAGATTTGAACACGAATCCTGTAGGTAATGAAAGTAAATCACACTCACCCAACGTGGCTGTGGAAAAAGTAGGAACGCCGTCGACGTAATTCAAATCAAAGGACATGATGGTCTGGTCCATGCCATCTCCAACCAGCATCACATTCCACTTGTCCTCGGAAATCCATATGTTCTCCTTGTACGTCCCTTTCTTCACGTAGATCACCGTCACCTGCTCGCTCTCCGTCGGTACAGCCGCGATCGCATCCGTGATCGTCCCGTAGTCACCGGAGCCGTCCTGTGCCACCACCATGTTGGGCTGCAGCTGCGGACCGGCGTCCTGCAGCAGCCTCCTCACATTCGGCTTTACCCAATATGGATAACCCTCCGACGGATCGTACCCCAGCAGTCGCCTGTTCAGCTTGAGCGATTTCAGGAACTTCGACACTTGCTTTAGGATAGCGAGGCTGTTGCTCGACATCTCCGTCGTGTTCTTCAACGCACCGTCGATCAACGTTTGCAGGGTTGCGGATGCGTTGCGAAAGCCGTCTGCGCAAGTGTCCTGCAATCAGGGATTTCCAGTATCAGATATCGCAACACCACAACAAAAATGATATAATTAGAAGGGTTCACGTATATGCTCATGCCTGCAGTGTGAGGGCGGAGCTGAGCCAGGTCTTGAGGTCGTCAATGGCGTGAGCGGTGGTGATGTCGTCGGTCGCGAGGGTGTTGTTGAGCTGGGAGATGGCGAGCTGCATGAGGCCTTGACAGTCCCTCCAGGCCGCGGTGTAGAGTTTGTTCAAGGACTGATTGAGGCCGAGTTCCTGGAGGTGCTTCGACGCCAGGCTGAGACCGTCCATGGCCACCTGCACGGAGATCTGGAAGATGGTTTGCGGGTCTATGTTGGTCATGTTCTTGGTGGCCGGGCCGACGGTTCTGTAGCACGTTTCGGGAAACCGCACCCTGTCGCAGGCCATTTTGACGGAGACAGGAACAACAGGTTGGTTCAGTTTGTCATTTGGCTCTGGGTGCGGCCATGATATGACAGCGGCAACGATGACGACGACAAGGAGGATGGCGGCGGATATGCTGATGGTGAGAAACCTCTTGCGGGACTTGCGTTGCGCTTCCATGGCGGCGAAATCGGACTCGTGAGCACTCGATCGAGACCAGTGGTGGGAGGCCATGGTTTAATTGACTTGGTGGTCGAGGTGGAATTAATGGAGGTATATATAAGGAAGACGAGATGCTGGAGGTCACGTTGGTCGTGTGGATTGGAGGCGAATTGGCTGGGAAGCGTGGGGCTGGAGAAGGTTCGTATATGGGGGAGGAAAGATTGAGTTCATGCTTCCCATGTCGGAGACGCCGTACGCGTCTTGATGCTTCAGATGAAACCGATTGTTCGAATAAATGTTGCCAATGATTATCATAGCTCTCTCGAATATTCTAAGGTCCCTCTGAGAAAACTCGGAGTCCATGGCCGGCGAGCCCTTCACATTTTAAAAAACAGGAGGTGCCCTTTAATTAAACGAAATGACCCAACTAAGTTTAACAAGGAGTGGGCGCACCATGGGCTTCTCTCAGTGGTGAGTCTGAGTTCTGGACATTGGTAAGGTCAGTTGGGGGCAACTCGACGGATGATTGTGCTCTTCTATTTGCGGCGTTATGGGCCATTTGGGGAGAAAGAAATGATTTAGTCTTTAACAACCAGAGATTTTATTCTGAAAATGTAGTAGCCTTGTGCCTCTCACTTTACCGTCTCTGGTCTACAAGATAATGTATTTCTTTTGATCTGTTTTTAATATAATCTTTTTGCGGTGGATCCTACCTTAGGACTCCACCCTCTTTCTTCTCAAAAAAAATGGAAAAATAATATTTTCATGTATCTTATCATTAGAACAGGCTGAGAATATAAAACTCACATCGAATCCCAATTTTTTTTTGGAATCCGATTCCATGATCGTTGATAACGTGCTGAATTGGATATATTTCACGTGTCTTTTTTACTATTTTAGTGGTTTTACGTAGACGTGCTTGAAGCATTGTGATGAAATCACATCATGTTTAGAAATGGTAGAAATATTTATCTTTTTATCAAATTTTTGAATTATATAACACAGACGCACAAAATATTACGCCCTTTCTATGCAATTTTAAATTTCAGTTTTTTTCAGCCTCATAAGCCCAGCTTTTGTAGATGATAGCAATATGTAATTTAATTGGGAAAATCTTGTATATAATTTGAGCGCTTTAATTAATGCCTCAGCTCAATGCACTTAGATCAATGTGTATATAGCCCCGAGCTCGAACATAAAATTCGACCATGTTTTTGAATGAAAAATCTAAGAAACAAGACCAATAATGGCTAGAAACAAAATAAAAACTACAACAAATCAATTTGGGGCAGAATGTAATTACGGTACATGGAAAAAAATAAATAAAAAGTATAAGACTTAAAATCTAAAGGGATTTTTACATGGCAGACCCTATAATCTTTGCCAATGACCTCTACGACCTTCAAAATATCAATATTCCTCTCTCGACCCTGAAAACTTGCTAACCCTTAGGGTGCGTTTGGTTGGGGGGTTACCCCCCACTTTGGGTGGGTTACCCCCCAAAACCCATATTCCCAACCCACTAGTAGTGGGGCCCACTCTCTTTCCAACCAAAAAAAATATATTATACCATCATATCATCTAAAAATCATAAAATACTCAACTTCTACTCACTATTCCAAACTTCAATACAATCACATCACAACAACCACCCACTTTTCCAAATTTCAATACAATCATACCATAATAACTACCAACCTTTTCAAATTCCAATACAATCACATCACACAAACCCTCCCAACCCTTAACCCACCAACCAAACACACAAACACAAAACCGGGTTATCCACCCCTGGATAACCCACGAACCAAACACACCCTTACCCTACAGACCTTGTGGTTAACCCCCATCCATTTACCCGTTAAAACTAACCAGATTCAGTTATGTTTTTTACATTATATCCATTTTATTTATCAAATTTACATTCAATGCCATTCCCCCTCTCCACTTCTCCTCATCTCCGTTTCCCACCCCCTCGCCCTGTCCATCGTTCGCCTCCCGCCCTCCGCCCCTGGTCCTCCCTACCCTCTGACCCTTGCCCTCCAGCCCTCGCCCTCCCACCCTCCGCCCCTCGCACCATGCGCCCCCTCTGCCCCTCATCCCCTCCACCTCCCCAGCCCCCCGCCACCCGCGCTCCCCAGTCCCCCACCCCCCGGGTCCCCTGTTCGAGCCCCCACAACCCGTACCTCCCCAAGCCCCCTGCCACCCGTGTTGCCTCCCCAAGATCCCCCACCACCCGCATCTCCACAGGCTCCCCTGCCACCTGCGTCGCCTCCCCAGGCCCCCACCACCCGCGCGTCCCCATCCCCCTCGCCACCCGTGCCTCCCCAGGCTCCCCCGCTACTCGCGCCACCTCCCCAGCCCCCCGCCACCGCGCCTCCCCAACCCTTGATGAATACCCATTCATTACTCTTTATTCTTTTATTTTAGCTACAAAAATCTTTGCAAACACATGTAGATACATGTAAATATTAATAATTAGCAAATTGCATGCATTGTGTAAAAATAATTAATTAGCATATTTTTGTGCATAAATAAAAGAATAAAGAGACAAAAGAAAAAGAGGGAGATATTTAGAATAAATATTGAGTGACCTAATCTCAAGGGAGGGCTCAGAATGAGCCTGACCGCATAAAAACCCAAGTAGAGAGAGATAAGGAAGCTCATGTGTGTACATATATACCTATAAATAAATAAAAATATTTTCCTCTATATAAAAATAAAATGGGTGTGTATTTATATGTAAATATTTGTAAATATTAAATTAAAATAAAAATAAGAAAAATTAAAAAGAAAATAAAAATACCCTTCCTTGTATATATTCATCATGTACATAAATCCACATACTTATTTATTTATCCCTATAAATAAATAAATGAAAATCCCATAAAAATTGTATATACTCTATAACTCATAATGTTAATAAATAAAATAAAAATTAAAAAAATAAAAAATAAAATAAAAATGAATAAAAATAAAATCATTTCCTTCATTGTATATATATACCATATATGTATATAAATAAACCTATTTATTTACCCCTTGTAATTAAATAATAAAAATAAAATAAAAATACCTAATTATTTCAAATTTTATCTTGTAAATAAATAAAATATAAAATTAGAATAAAAATGTACAAAAATAAATAATTAAAAATCAAAATTAAAAATACAATATTGTATATACCTATGTATATAATACTATATTGTAAATACCTATTTTTTTGTTTCAAAAAAATAAATAAAAATTACAAAAAAATAGTTTATAAATAAATAAACATTTTTCATATTTTAACTTTTTCCTAATTCGGCCATTTGCTATTTTAAATTCAATTTCCAAATCTTTTCTGACGTGGCCACTCCTGATTGGTCCACGGGGGATGTTGACCCCCCGGTCAACTCCCCCCCTGGACCACAACCCGCGGATCAAGTGCGCCCGACCCGATTTCTCGATATTTTTGCCACTCGATCCGAGCCCCAAATCCGCAAACCCCGGGCTCCAGTTATTCCTCGATCACCGTAGATCCACGCCCGGGGTGGGTTATCGGGGTCCGTGCTCCGAGTGTCTCGCCCGATCCCCAGCTAGCCGGGCCCCTAATCATATAAAGCATTTGCTCCTCCGCATAGTTCCTTCATCTCTGGTCCTCCCCCTCGACGCCAAGGAACTCCTCCACCTTGCCTGAGTAACAACCGAGCAAGGCGGAGTGGAAGGGAGGCTCGGGCAGCTGGGAAACCTTGGATCCGATGGCTTCGCCACCGTGCGCCGCTGCGAGCGCGCCCAGCCTCGGGACTCGACGCTCCCTTGCAGGAAATGACCCCCGGAGCTCCCCGAGCTCCAGCATAGTCGATCTCCTCCACCAGGTAACTTCTTTAGCTCGTAGGTTAGTGTAGATTCCGATTTTTAGTTTTAGGTTCCTGTAGCTCCGCCGCGACCGCCAACCACCTCTGACCGACCATCTGTCCATCCGACCACGCCACCACCTCCGTCAGACTTCTCCGCACCTTCTTCATTTAGCCACCCAACCCTGACTCGCCCCGGAGCAGGGACTTCGGTCCTCCTCCTCCGCCGCTCGCCGGAGGACCTCCACACCGCCGCATCTTTCACCTTTCACGTGCGCTAACGGGTCGAGGCAGTTTGCCCACGACCCCTCTTTCTTCCTGTGCAGGTAGCAGGTCAAATCGACCTCATCGGGAGGTCGGAACTTCAGAGCACAGGCGCTCCAGTTCGTCACCGTCGCCGGAGCTCTCCTGAGCTCCCCGCCATCATCGGAGCAGTCCATTGGCTGTGGACCACCGAGGCGATTCTTCTCAGCATCTCAGCAGCCTCCGAGGAGGTTCATCGCGCGCACATCGGGCCGGCGAAGTTCGTCGGCCACCTGTTCTTCCGGGACCTCCTCCAGCCGTCCGTTTAGCCCTCCAGCTCAAGATTCGCTCAGAGCCGTTGATTTGAGGAGCTACGCCACCGTCCGATCCTTTGGAGGCGCGATCAGGACCGCACGATTAGATGAAGAGACACCAGTGACTCCTGACCGTTCGATCTCCTCGTGTCGTCTTCACCGCCATCGATTCGGTGAGGGTTTACCCACGTCGCACCACAGCCGTCAGATCCTCCACGTGGGAGGCCCTCCACCGTTCGATCCGGCCCGCGTTCCTTCGTTGAGGCGCCAGTGATTCACAGCCGTCAGATCAGATACGTGGCGCCGCCTCAGCCGTCGATCATAATAATAGGGGTAAATTGCTTTTAGGCCCCTCTGTTTATTGCTTTTATTAGATAATCCTATAAATATTTTCTGTAGTTCTTTTTATTTTGGCTATTTTGCACATTGGACCTTCTACTTTTCAGTCTTTACTATTTAGTCCCTATCTGTAGTGTCCACGTGCTTCGACACGTGCTTTAGTGGTGTTTTTGCATTTTCTACCCTGTAGTTCTGGCGTATTACTCTTCACATTTTTATAAATTGGAATGACAAAAATGCCCCTCTGAGTCTGAACCACGTGTGCAGCGCGTGAGTCTCTAGGAATTTTATACTTTGGGCCCCAAACTTTTCTGCCGTGTTATCAATAGGCCCCTGGAACATGTTTTTCTTGCAGATAGGTCCTTGTGCACTGTTTGAGTATTTTTGATTTTAATAAAATAGCAAAATTATTCCAAATTAAGTGAAAAATGGATACGTGGCTCCTGCCACTGTGTAAAATTTTCACTCATTTTTGGAGATATTTTTGACTATTTTTATTATTTTTAAAAGTTCAAAACACCCTTTTTCTGTCTGTCCAGATATAAAAATCACAAAAAATATTAAAACCTTCTCAAAAAATCTAAAAAATTCATATTTTGTGTTTTGCTGTGCTTGATTTTCTGACCAATTTTGGACATTTTTGGATTTATAGAAAATATAAAAATTGAAAAATTTGAAAATCTCATAAAAATTCTAATAATTAATAGAAAATTCCAAAAATAATAAACTCAGTCTCTGATTTTTCCTTCTTGTTTATATTTTTCAAGAAAATTACCTCTAGGCTTTGATAGGGCCATTATATATTTTATTTTGGCCCTCCAAGCCTGACTGGACAACCCTCTTCTGTTTTTACCTTATTTCATTTTTAGAAAATTATATAAAAATCAGAAAATCATCAAAAATTCACTAAAAACAATAAAAATTATAAAAAACATAAAAACATTTTTATTGGAATTTTTGGACCTTTTTAGTGTAATTAAATAATTATTGAAAGTGCTTGCTTTTCCTTGTTTTATTATTTTCTTTATAACTAAAAATTCCAAAAAAAATATAAAAATATTAAAAATCCACCAAAAAAATAATTTGCTTTTATTTTATTCATTTTTTACTACTTCGTAGGACGCAAGGCCAATCCGCGCTCCCTGAGTCCGACCCTGGTCGCTATACCAGGCTAATCCAATAGCCAGGGCCACTAGTTGATTTTATTGATTTTGTCTTTGTTTTGGTGGTCTGCTCTTATATTTTTCTTGTTGAGCTGATTGATCTCTCGATCTGGGTCGCAACGACCCGAGAGCTTATTTTGACCTGATCCGGATTGATTGAGATATTTTCGGCTCATCAGCCCCCTACCACCAGCGCCTCCCCAGGCTGCCCCACTACTCGTGCCGCCTCCCCAGGCCCCCGCCACCCACGCCTCCCCAGCCCCCCACCACCAGCGCCTCCTCAGGCTCCCCCGCTACTTGCGTCGCGTCCCCAGGCCCCTGCCACCCGCGCCTCTCCAGGCTCCCTCGCTACCCGCACCTCTCCAGGCTCCCTCGCTACTTGTGCTGCCTCCCTAGGCCCCTGCCACCCGCGCCTTCCCAGCCCCCCGCCACTCACGCCTCCCCAGGCTCCCCCGCTACTCACGTCGCCTCCCTAGGCCCCTACCACCCGCGCCTCCCCAGCCCCCCTGCTACCCGCGCCTCCTCAGGCCCCCAACTCCACGGGTCCCCTGCTCGAGCGCCCCCCACTACAACAAAAGACATGATTGATGTGCACGCGATGGCTCGTAATGTGCACACCAAGTGCACGCCATGTGCACGCTCGATGTATAGGCGAGCACATACGCTCGTTCAGCCCGTGCTCGCTTCTACGAGAGTCGCTCTGGCAGGTGGGCGAGCACATTAGGATGCTATGTGCTCGCCCGCTTGCTGACGTGCACAAATATGCTCGCCACAATGATCACCCCTATTAAATAGAGAGATCAATCACGGAGCTCCTGGCGAGCACATGTGCTCGCCCAAACTAAATTCCAGGAAAAAAATTATACATGTTCGACGAGGTTTTGACGCCCCGTCGAACCTGTATAGCCTGCCAATAAACCACTGCATGTGCTTATCAGATTTCGCTAAGCGTATATATAGTATACCAATTCATCAACTAAGATAACTAGCACTAATAAGTCGAAGTCACACAATATACATGAACTTAGAAATAAACATTCAAATTTAACATCTAAATACTACAAATATATGTTTGAAGCAACAACGACAAGTAAAATTAAAGTAAATTATACTATCAAAGTTCATATAAATTAAAAGACGTGCTAAAAGTTCAACAACAATATAAGTCAATACCAACAACAATTTACTTCTTCTTTGATCTAAAAAATTTAGACATTAAGCCCTGCTTTGATATCTTTTTTTCGTTCTCCTGTTCTTTGAATCTAGCATACATGCGTGCCTCTTCTTCAGGGTCGTTCTCCTCCTCCTCTTCGTTATCAGATTCAATCTCCTCAGGTTGAGATGCACGCCCTTGTGACTTATATTATATATGGAAGATATATACCCGTTATTTACATTTTGTAGATATAGAAATATAAAATTATTACTCATTCTAAGTAGAATACTTATATGAACGCCGTGAAATCTTCTCGGAGCTTCGTCACCTGCTCCACCATTATCGCCATCTGTGACTCCATTGGAATTGATGATTGGGATGGATGTGGTTGTGTGTACGACGGCTGGGAGTATGCAGAATATGAATGATGATGTTCCTCCACATACTATGGAGGAAGACCACCAAGCGTCTGCTTCCTGTTCCCACAACGTCCCTCTCCCCCAACACCTTATAAGATTTTCATTGTTTAATATGAAATTTTATATTAAAAATGAGTATAGTAAGATAATATTTATCTATACTTGCTTTCAGATTGTTTTATCAAATGGTGGTTGCTCTCCAGTTGGATCACCACCCCATTTTTCTGCAGATAGTGCCAAATAACGATCCTGAAATATAAAGTGAAATATAGAAAAATGAGTTATAATATATCATACAATTGCAAATAAATTGATAGACTTACCAACAATTCTTCTGCTTCAGGAGTGGACCATTGCGACTCTCCTTCTTTCCCACTCATGTGGGACCTCGACCACCACTCCTGAAAAGAGGGTTCTCTTTCCAACCTATCTTCTTGAAAAATAATTTTAAGATGTGATGACAACATTGCATTATATTAAAGTAGATTTCAAAAAATAAATTTTATATTGTAATACTATCTCCGCTCTGATCTGATTGTGGCTTTTAGAGCCACTTGTCGATTTAATCCTTTGTTTTTGGCGGTTTGTCCTTCCCTCCATAGATCTTCTTCCAAACTCCGCATCTGCAACGAATGCATCACAGAAATCCGCCCATCTGTAAGGAATATATTATGATTATTGATTTATTTAAAAAGTTTATTATAAATTCTTTAAGAAGTACAATACCTATCCTCCGTACACCATGTTGGCGGGAACCTCTTCATCTCCTCAAAATTCATCTCCTCGCATCCCGTCTTCGCATGCGAGTCTCTCCTTGCCTTGAAAAATGTATCGCTCATTCTCTTCTCTGTCAAACGAATAAAGGCTCGACGATAAGCCTCCTTCCCCAGACCAGAACCAAGGCAAAACCTACTCTGTAAATTACAACAAAATATCAGATCCAAAAAACTTGATCAATAATTTCTATATCACTCCTTAAAAATTTTTCTTACCAGAAACATGTCAAACAGTCTCTCCCGTTCTGCAGCAGGGATGCGACACCATCTAAATTGCATGCAAGTCAAGTGTGTCTTGATTATGTTGGTTATCTCCTTTGTCACCCTTTTGCTATTTAAAAAATCCCTAAATTTGGTAAAATTTGTAAATATGATACAATTTATAAATATTTGGAAAAAAATTAAATAATAACATTTAATAAAATCTTACCTCCCATCCATTGTAACCTCCAACAAAGGGTGGGATGCCGAAGTCTGTCCAAATGCAGCAGGTAAAGGCACGGAGGTGCTCGGACGTCCAGAAGAAGGAGTATCAGAACCCATTGATGTCCGTGCTGGTATGGGGACCGGGATCAGGAATACAGTAGGAGCGGCTGAGGTAGATGGCTCTCCATAGACGCCTACATAAAAGAATACATCCAACGATATTTTATCGACCCACCTACTTTTGCTTCATATGGAATATGAATCATCCGATGCTCCATTGAATCAAAAAATAACGGCGGAACTATCTTCTCCAAGTTATACAAAATCACAGGAATAATTTTATGAAAATAATCCATCTCCATGCGGTGCATGCGTAACGAGTATAGAACATGGAAAATCTGCTAACATCTGAAAAAACATCGACAATATTTTTTGGTAACAATCCTCTGAACACTAACAATAGCAATCTTTTCATAAAAACACGACAGTCACGACTTTTCATTCCCTTAAATGAAAACTTCTTTAAATCGACCAAATTGGAAAAATTTAATGCATATCCGTCTGAAAACTTCAATTTACTTGTTCACTCGCAGACAAGCTTAACTTGATTTCTGTCTAAGGTATACTTCGCTTTAGGAAGTTCAACCCTTCCATTATCATGTTCCTTTATATGCAACTCTGGCCAATTGCATATGGTTTGTAAATCATGACGAGACTTTACTGTATCTTTTGATCAACCCGTTACATTCATAACAATATAGAAGATGTTATCAAATAAATTTTTCTCTATATGCATAACATCTAAGTTGTGTCATATCAGTAACTTACTCCAATATGGTAATTCCCAAAATATACTCTTCTTAATCCAATTATGACCGTCCATCTACTACACGGTTGTACATCCACTCTCTATTTGTTTTGATCAACCTGAATTAAACAATTTATAATGTCAAATCCAGGAAAATATGTGAGGATACCTAAACGTATTCCATTATTGAGATAAAAGATGAGAAGAGAAGTGTCTTAATTATGTTATCACTTGAGTCCTTCTATAAGGATTCAAACTTATTAAAAGATGATCGTTGTCACAAGCTTATTTATTTCTAACGAAAATTCGGCAGCATAATCCTGCACCTCTCCTGTATACCTCTTAAATCAATTACAATTAACTTTCAAAAAAATCATATTAGTGATTATTTCGATAGTAAACTATGAATGATTTGGTAGACCGAAGACGAAGGGGTTATGAACTGAATTTCCGTAAGAAATAAAGAGTTTGTGACAATGATCATCTTTTAGTAAGTTTGAATCCTTACGGACCTCCTTAGTCCGGGATCTCCGAACTAAGGAAAGCTAAAATAAATATAATACTTTAAGATCACTTTACATCATACATTTGTACGTGCTACAAATGGGACTATAAAATAATCATAAAATATTTATTTATTTATATTACCCAGGCAATTACGTAAATTTGGTTGGTTAACGATGGGGATAGGGATAAGTGTGATCCTAATTTAGTGCCTAATAAAGTCCTTGGGTCACTAATATTTGATGGACACCTGCAAAAAAATGAACTTTAAACATACAAACATCAAAATCTATGACCACTGGTCTGAGATAAACATCCCAAAGTGAGTCTAATAGTGCTGTGAAAAAATAAAAAAATATAACACAGTTAGAGTGATCAAATCCTGCAATGTGTTGCACACGCCTCCCGTTGTGCAGGGCCACACACCACCCGGTGTGGAGGGACACACTGTGTGTGAATGATTTTGTGTGATTTTCTAATAATTAATGGATATTGTTTTAGACTTATCATCAACCTAATTATAAGTTGATGTGATATACTTAATCACATTAAGTAGAATTTAATGTGATAATAAATTATCACAGAAGAAAAATTTCTGTTTATAGTTATTATCACGCACCAACGATTTTAACTTAAATAAATATCTAATTTTACATCCCCTAAATAATTCTTATTTTCAAAGGATTTGTATCTCCCAACACCTCTTTCAGTGAACTTAGTGTTATGAAACTAGTGTTATGACACTTCTATATATCAACATTCCTAATGTTATTAAACTAGTCTTATTACACTTTTCAATGAACCTAATATATGAACCTAGTGTTATGAAACTAATGTATCTCTCATCCCATATATACCAACATTCACCTACATCACTATTCAAGCACTTACTTGTTGTATCATTTAATCAAGCACTTAACATGCCTATAATAATTCATCTATATTAGACAAAAATTTACTCAAATCTAAATAAAACTACATATTAAACAACTATAGAAAGCATAAGCAACAAGATTAACAACTAGTGAGATTAAATTTAAGAACAAAAAAAATCAAAATATCAAAACTCTAAACCTCTAAAACAAGTATAAAACCGAATGAAATACGCAACAAAAAGACAAAGGATGATAAGATGTACCTAAAAATGGGTGTTTGTGCGATTAAATGGCCAAAAGGAAAGCCCTCGACGTGACGCCGGTGGAGCTCTTGTCGCCGGAGGGGGAAGAAACATGGATGAAGTCGCGTAAGAATGGGGGTTGGGGATGCCCGACGTTCTGTTTACGAACGCGGATGAGCACACTTATGTGCTCGCCCCGTGCTCTTTAGGTGCTCGCCCGAAAATGGCACGCACCCGTTCCGCCGCGCCTTAAATTTCAACTTGGCGAGCACGTGCGAGCGAGAACTTGTGCTATTAAAGTGCTCTCGTCCATTTACGAAAACATGCCCGCTCCTACAGATTTGAAAGGGCGATCATGCAGGCGAGCACATGTGCATCCTATGCGCACGCTAGGCTTTGAGCGAGCACGTGTGCTCGCCCAGTGCATGCCAGCGTGTGCACGCCAATCACGCTTTTTTTTGTAGTTCCCCCACTCCGACCATCACCCCAGGTCGGATCCCCCTGGCCCCGCCGCATCCCCTGCTCGAGCCCTCCACCCTTCCCCGGCCCCGCCTCCCTGCTCGAGCCCCCTGCCCATTTTTTTTCTCTTGGGTTAATTCTACCCGTTCGATCATAGTTGGTTAGATTAACTCATTCGTAACCCAAAGAAGTTAACTCTAGGTGTGTCAATTTAATGGTAGGGTTCATGGGGTAAGACGGAGCAAGTTTACATGGTCGAGGGAGGAATATCGATATTTCGATGGTCGTAGAGGTCATTGGCAAAGATTATAGGGTCTGCCGGGAAAAAATCCCAAATCTAAAACGTAAAGTTCCCACCAAATCTCAAATCTCATGAAGTGAACATGAAAATTACCGGGGCAACTTCACGTAATATTTTTTAATTATTTTCAGTAAAATTTACTGATTTTGATTTAATTTTCGAATAAGGAATCGTGGAAAGTAAGATACTTTGAGTGACACAAAGGAGACCGGATCCTATGCTATAACGAGAGTTATAATAGAAGTGTTGTAATGGGTGTTCTTTTTTTTGCGAATCTCATTCTAAAATCTATCCTTATAGATTTAATCCTCGGTTACTATTCTACATGTCCTCCAAATTTCATTAAAAACCGGTGTAATTGGCTATTTTATCTTAATGGTCAAAGATCCAATCAATATTTAAGAAACTTAAATCCATTAAAAAAGTAGCCAGACTGACGAGCTTAATCGAGAGCCGCTAATGTATCTGACAAGCCAGACACTGTCGCTGAGATGACTGATCAAGTCTCGGATAAATCAACAACAAACCCACACAATCAAATAACTAATCAAAATGAAGGGTTAAAATTTATTATAACCATATATATATAATTGTATAGTGGAAGTACATATAGGGTATCGAACACAACGAGCATGGGGAATAGACAAAAAATTAACAAAAGACAATGCTTACTTTGATGTTTTTATGATTAATTTTTAAATTTTTTAGTGGGTTTTTAATTATCAAATTTTTTATTTTTATTTTTATATTTTTATGTGCTTTTATATTTATATTTTATATTTTCTTTTTATTTTTTTTGATTTTTACTTTACTTTTTCTTTTTAGTGAGATATAAGATAAGTATATATAATATATAGATACAATATAGATAATATAGACAATAATTATATAAATTACAAACAAAATCAGAAAAATACCCTAAGGTACAATATTTTTTATTTTTCTAAGGGTATTAAAAATATTTTTGAGATTTTTGAGGATAATGATAGTAATACTTTACACATTAAGGAAATATATGTATAAGTATACAATATAGGATAGTTTATGTATAAGTATACCTATAAATACTCAAAATGCATAAAATATTTTTTTATATTTTATATTTTCTTCTGTTTCTGAGATTTTTATCTTAATTTATGCTAATCTTTTTGTATTTTTAATTGAATAAAAATAGGAAAACAGTGACTTAAGTTAATAAGCCGAATTGTTTTGGATTTTAAAAATAACAAAAAAACTCAAAAATATATTATTAAATTTTAACAACTATGCATCAAAATCTCTAAAAATAAGCAAAAGACAAACACTAAAGAATTAAAAAGCTCTCATTTTTTATAATTTTGAAAGAATTTCAGAGCTTTTTAATTTTTAGTGTTTGTCTTTTGTTATTTTTAGAGATTTTTGATGCATAGTTGTAAAATTTAATAATATATAATATCTATTTTTTTAGAATTTTCAAAATGATATTATAATTTATGTGTATTTTTAGATGCAAAAAAGGATTAAATGCAAGGTTTTTTGAATTTTGAACATAGGAAAATAGTTTTAAATGGACCAAGAAAAATATGTGTGATTTATAACATGTCCAAGCACTCAAAGTAATTTTCCTATACTTTTTAGATACCAAATGGTATTTATAATAAATAAAATAAAAGGAATAACAAATCAATTTCTAGTAAAAACTTAAATGTAATTTACAAAAACCATTCTTTAACTTCCAAAGCCTTTAACAAAGTGTAGGGGAAAACATTCAAAATGCCCAGAATACATAGGTCAATATACGTTGGCATCGATATAAATGAAATTTACAAAAAATGGAAGGTCCTACTTATAATTTAACCAAAAACTTTTACACTAGAATGTGACATTAATGGACTAAAAAGAAATACAACAAATTGGAGGGCCCCTCTACGAAAAGCCCAGTACCTCATGCGTATAAGCACGTGAGGTGATGTGGCGAGGGACCAAAGTGCAAATAATAGGAGCTCATGGTTCAAAGTGCATATTTTATAAAAACCTTACAACTGTAGATGAATGATTATATACTAAAAATAAAATACAAAAACCGTAGGGGTATCAAGCAAAATTACCCCCACTATGCGATGATCGACGATGCAACGTGCTTCACTTAGACACATTGACAGCTGTGATCTCTCGATACCGGTTCACGTTGGATGGCTGAGATTAGATATCTCAGATGGATCTGACGGTTGATAGCTTCTTCATCCAACGGTAGTTTCTCTAGCTAGCTTCGGGGCTCGATCGAACGATGGAGGAGTAACTAGGAAAAAATGAAAGATCCTTGGACTTTTAAAGACTCGATCTGATGAATCTTCATCCTCTTGTCCTATTCCTTGCTGCTGAGATGCTCAGGAGCTTCCTAAAAGTGGTCTGCAACTACTGGATACCTCAAATGGGTACATGCCCCATCGATAGGGGCTTGGATCTCGATGAAGACTGAAGGTTGTTCCTTGATGTAGATATTCCTCATATGGAGTTCTTAGGACCTGTAAAGGGGCACAAAACCATGGTGAGACGAAGGCGGAGGTTCTTGGCTATTATTGGGTGAAGATTGATGCGAGATGGAATAAGGTGATGAAGTTTGGTAGAGGCTGTGGAGGAGGACTTCGATTCTTCGATCAAGAAGGATTCGAAAGGTGGATAGCGGTTAGGTACACAAAGAAATTGAAGGCGAACAAAATGGTGGCATCGATGGGTCAGAACAAGGGCGGAACAAGATGAGGGGCTAGAGAAGAGCTCTGGCGTACTCCTAAACTAAAGATCTATGCTACTGCAATGATGGGATGCTTAAACTAATGATAGAATTGAAATGTTGGAAGGAAAGGCTACCTATAAATGCGAGAAAAGGAACTTGAACCTGCGAGGGTAAGGAGCTCAGGAACCATGTCAGGGAGGAGCTCCGGCGATGGCGGATTGACCACTCCAGCACCTATAGCTCGCTGTAGATTAGACGAGAAGGAGCCTGCCACTCTCTTAAACTCGATCGGCTATGAATCTGAGGGGTTCAGTGAGGAAACATGTATCAAAATCAAAATGAACTCCGGTGAGGGGTTATATATAAGCAGAGGTTGACTGGAGAATCGTGCTTTATTTAGAGGTCCATCGATCGATGTTTCATGTACGTGTGGAGGAGCAAAGATCGAGGGACAGATGTACTGAAGGAATCAAACTTAATGGATACAAGGTCACAGGGGGCTATAGGGTTAGGCATCAGAGGGGGCTCAGTTGATCATCAGATCAATCGAGGCTCGCCGCTGATTGGGCCACGTAGGCCCGCTAAAGGACAAAAACAAATTTAAAAATGGAAATAACTCAAAAAAAAACAACAAATGATTTATTAGATTTTTTTGTTAAAACATGAAAATCTTTATTATTTTATTTAGTGTTTTAATCCAATTTTTATTTATTTATATAAGTTAATTTATTATAAGTTACTTTTTACAAGTATAAATATAGATATATTTACCTATAAACTACATAATTTATTTTTTTTGTATTTTAGATTTTTTATTTTTTAAACTTATTTTATATATTTATAACTTATTTAAATACACTTAAATATATATTTATTATATTTTTCTGATATAATTTGTATACTTCAATACATATTTATATTTATTATATAGGTATAAGTATGAATAATTCATCTATGTATTTTTGTATACTTATATACATTTTTGTATTTTAATGACTTTTATTTCTTTTAATTATGTGCACATACTATAAATAAAAGTTACAAAAGTATAAAAATATAGAAGTATGAAAAATACAAAGAATACTTAAATTGATTATTTTATTCAGGTATAATGTACAATAGGGATCCAAAACCTAACTTCTGCATCTTAACTCCAAATTGAATGAAATCACCTTCTTAATTTGCTTATTAAAAGTTATATACAATTAACGTGATTTTGGTGATTTTTGAATTAATATGGAGAAGATACATGCCTGTGAAGTTTAGATTTTGGCATTTATTTTGAGTGTATAATGCACATTGTGCATTATTTTTATGTGAATAAAATTTGTGTTTGTGTATGTATTTTTATCTACAACTTTCATGTACAAAGTTTATTGATCATGAGTGTAAATAATAAAGAATAAAATAAGCCCTCAATTAGCTTTATTGGGGATTTACAAATTACGGTTTTATTGGTTATTGGCCCTTATTTCCCCTACTTTATTCCTTAAAAAAATGAAACCTTAATCGTAAGGCTATATCTATCTACCCAAGAGATGCCTCCCCAGCGACTGCGTCATCTGAATTATCAATTGACTTGATAGTTCTAAAAGTAGAAACTATCGTCACTATGTTGGTCAAATGGAATTACAGAAAAAATATTATTTTTATTTATTTATTCCCTTAAACTCAAATGCATAGAAATAAGTACGGGAGTATTGAACTCAGGTATGCAAAAATATGGAAAACTAAGGTAAATAGTAGAGTATCTAAGGTAAAGGGATTTTTTATTTTATTTTTTTTAAGGAACTTTTTTGATTTTTAGTTCATTTTATGAATTTTATTTTATTTGTGTGGTTTTATATACCTATAAGTAAAGAGATATATGTATTTGATTTTATATTTTTATTTGATTTTTATTTGTTTTTTTGAGTTTTTTATTATTCTATGTAGTTTTTAGTGGTTTTTAGATTTGTTTTGGGCTTTGAAGTATTTTAAAGTTGGAAACTAGCTTTTTATTGAAAACAAGTAAGTATTTTTTATTTTATTTTTACTGTTAAGTAGTAAAAATACCTTTCCAACAAGGTATTATACGTAATTTGTGATTGTTGTGGAATGTATTATGAATTTTCAAAGTTTATGTATTTAATTTTTTTTATGAATTTCGTCATTCAATTTTTATTTTATTTTTGGTTTTATGTGTGGAATATAGTAAGATATACTGTTTAATTTTTATAGTAATTTTAAAAGTGTCTCTTTTCTATTTTTTATGTATTTTTTTATGTTTATTGTATTTTTATATTTAGTTTTTTAATTATTAAAAATAGAAAAGTATTTTTATTTTTAAAAATGATATAATAGTATATATATATTATATTATAAGATATTTTATGTATTTTTGTTATATTTTTACATTTTTTATTTTTTTAATATGTATTTGATACACTATTTATTTAATATGATGTATACATGGTCTTTTTGGTAATTTTTGAAAAATCATGGTATGCATGAAAATATAAGAAGTCACAGGGGGTGATGAATCTACATTTCATCATCTTTATTCTATCATTTTGGCCTTAAAAAACCTAGTAAATGCATGTAAATAGGCTTAATTTAGGCATTTTATCATTCATGCATATTTGCGTAAATAGTGTATAAAATACGAGTTTTAAAGCCAAAATAATAGAATAAAGAAAAGAAAAAAGAATATGACCTGAAACTCCAAGACCTAGGCGTCTCGATGAGTAGGTCGACAAGGAATAAAGTAGGGGAAGATAAGGCTCCAAAATCCAATAAAAATCCCTTTTATTTAATTCACTCTTTATTCATTTTGGGGCCTATTTTTAGTTCCACTTTTTATACCTTAAATAAAGAATCTTTATACATGAAAGTTGTAGATAATTAAATATAAGAAAATATGAAATTGATTTCACACAAAAATAATGTACAGATAAAAAGATATGATCTGAATAAGATTCCAAAATTCCAACTTCCAAACCTGAGAACCCCGGGACTACTAAGTAGGTTCGGTATGGTTTTTCTCTTTCGCATTAGGAGGGATGGTGGAATGGCTTTAGCTATTGAAATGCAAATACAATAAAGGTTCAGGTCCTAAGTGCAATTTAACCAAAATAAAAACAACTATATCTAATATTTATAGGACTAAAGAAGAAATACAAAAAAAGGAGGGGCCTAAGTATAAATTACCCCTTATTATCGAAAGGCTGAGGGAGTGCCACGTGGAAAATCGGACGACTGCTAGGCGAGGGCACCCCTTCGCTAGATCGGACGATCCTGATCACCCCAAGCAGATCTGACGGTGGCTGGGTCCCTTTAAATGTATGGCTGGGATTGAATCTGGGACGTCGGGGATGATCGGACGACGGAGGAGGGTCCTGGAAGAACACTTCGCCGACGAGCTTCGCCGGCTCCGTGCGTGTGGTGTGGACCTCCTCTGGAGCTACAGGAGGTGGAATCGCTTCGTCTCGGCGCTCCGCAGCGACCGGGATCCTCCGATGAGACCGGAGACCACTAGAGTGGTCCGGCGACGTCGGAGGCTTGAAGCTCCTGGGCTCGAACTCAATGACCCTCAGATGGGTCACATTTGGCCTGCAAAACAACCTAGGAAGCTTCCTGGGTCGAGGGCAAACTGCCTCGACCCAGTTAGAGGTGGAATGGGTGGATGGAAGCGTCGGGGCGACACCCTCCGACGAGGCGACGGCGGAGGAGGGTGAACTCCCAGTTCCTGAGCGAACCGGGTTGGATGGAAGCGCGTAGCAGGTGGAGAGGAGTATGGCGAAGATGACAGTCGGGTCGGATGATGGAATGGATGATCGGAGCGGGAGTAATCGATGAAAGATGGAGATGGGTCGATTTGGGGGTAATCGAAAATTAAAGAAAAATAGGAAGAATCGGGTCTACCTGATGACGGGAGCTGACTGGGGATGATCTTAGGAAGCTCTGGGGCATCGCCTCGAAGGGTTGTCGGAACCCGAGGCCCGGGCGCAGCTCGTGGCGGCGCACGGCGGCGGATATCGTCGGATCAGTGGCAGCGGGCATTCTCTCCTCTCTTCGACACTACACTCACTCAGCTGTCACTTTGGGGAGCACAATGGAGGTCCTGGGACGAAGGGGAAGCGCCAAAGATGGCGTGAAATTGCGGCCGAAGTTGGAGCTTTATACGGCTAGGGGTCCGAGAAGAAGAAGGTCGGGCGTGTTGTTTGAGCTCGGATCCCGAGGAAAAACCACCGGGCGTGGATCTCGGATATATCTAATCTGATCAGGTCCCGGGGTTTGATTATTTGGCGCTCGGATCTGGCTTAGAAAAATAAGTGAAGTCGGGTTGTTGATGAATCCACATTTCATCATCTTTATTCTATCATTTTGGCATCAAAAACCCTAGCAAATGCCTGTAAATAGCATTAAATATAGCATCTTAGCATTCATGCATGTGCATTCAATTAGTGTATAAAATACTGTAGTTAAAGCCAAATTTATAGAATAAATAAAAGAAAAGAAAAAGAATAAAATATTGTAAATATTTTATGACCCGAACCCCGAGACCTAGGCATCTCGATGACTAGGTCGACAAGGAATAAAGTAGGGGGAGATAAGGGCCAGATACAGTCAAAATACCTATACCTATTAATTCCTTCTCAATTCATTTTGAGACCCATTTTTGGTTCCACTTTTTGTACATCAAATAAAGAAACTTTGTACATGAAAGTTGTAGATAATTAAATAAAGAAAAATACAAAATTAATTTGACAGAAAAATAATAAACAAATAAAAAGTTATGGTCTGAATAAAATTTCAGAATTCTAACTTCCCAAACCCGTATCTCACAAACAAAAACTCCAAATGCATCAAACTCACCTTTAATTGTATATAGAATAAAATAAGCTATTTAATGGCAGTGGTTTCGCATTTGGCGGGGCTACGGTTTGATGTACAACTGTACAGATTAAAATATTCATTTTATTATTTATTCATTATTTGTATATTTTTATATTTTTTATAATTTTGTAAATATTACTTATAATAATTATGTACATTAAAATTAGAATAAAAACCTAAATAAAACTTAAAATAAAATACTTACATATTTGATACATAGGTATACTACCTATACCCATACCTACACAATACATATATATATTTTATTAAATATACAAAACACATCAATAAATTAAAATAAAAAATACAATTAAGTGTATAAAATTGTTTTATAATTTTATAAAATAAGAAACAAAAATAATAAAATTAAAATACACAAAATAAAAATAAAGTAATAAAGTATATAGATATTATACCTATAAAGGGCATAATAGGTAACTTGTAAAAATAAACCTCATAAAAATAATTAAAAATCATAATAAAATAACTTATAAAAAAATAAACATTTTTCATTTTATAATTAAAAATCAATAAAATCGTTATCTATTTTTAATAGATTTTAGAATGCATTTTTCCAGGGCTTTTCCTGGTTGGTCCACGTGGACCAACCAGGTGACTAGAAAAGTTGACCCGTTGGTCAACTCTCCTGTCTTCTCCCTGCTGCATGTCAGAACACCCGTGACTTGTTTTTCTTGATTTTTTCGCCATTGATGCGTTGCTCGAGGGAAGGTTGACCCTTCACGAAAGTTGTACCTGGTACAACTGTGACCCTCACCGGCCTATCAGATCCTCTAGGATCTTCTTCGCCTGCCCGTAAACCTGCCTCGAAGTTCACCCCTCGCCATCTTTCAAAACCGCGCCTCTCTTCCTCCTTGGTCTTTTGAACCCTCTTTGGTCCCATTTTCTCTCCCTTTTCGCGTGGACTAAGGATCGAGCCGGTGACAACAGCTCTCCTCACCCGTGGAGAGGTAGCGGAGCGGTGCCAAGGGACATTCCAAGCCACCTCCGGCCATCTGGCCGTCGAGGTCCATCTGGGCATCTCTTGCCCTGGGGTTTGTTTTTCTTGTATTTTCCTTTGCATATCTTCATTTACAGTAGCTGTAGCTTCAGTTTCGACCTCTTGTTTTCGCTTGCAATCCACCCATCAACCATCCGCATATCTCTCGCCGGAGCTTGCTCCGGCGAGCCACCACCTTCCGTGGACTCACCCATAGCACTTAACAAGCCGGCCGAGACGTCGCTCTCGAGCCCCTTTTACCTCGCAGGTACTGAGCAGCCACGCCGAAACGTTTAGGGAGGGAGTGCCTCGAGCTCGCCGGAGAAGAACGCCGCCGCCGCCCGCGCGTTGCCGCTCCCCGTGCGCGCCTGTGCAGAACAGAACGAGGGGGAGGGGGGAAAGCTACAGTTGCCGTTCATCTTCCCCCTCCCCTTTGATCAGGGCCGTCCATATCAGAGGGAAAACACACCGTTCAATCTGCCCTCATTGAAGCGCATCCACGCTTGCCACGTGGATTAGTGGGGAGTTTTGCGCCCGAGCCCCCACGTTTTTGTGTAATTTCCAAAAAACCTTTAAACTTTCATTTGCGCTATTAATATTTTGTAGAATTTATTATCTGCCCCCTGCAATTTTTGTAGTATTGCATATTGGCCCCCGCCAGGTCACGTGCGTCGGCGCACGTGACTTGGCGTTTTTGTGGTTCATCCCTCCGCCCTTTTTGTATTAACGTTCAGTCCAGCAAAATCTTTATTATCTTAAAACCCTTTGGCCATTTTGTATTTTAGCCCCCGCGTTTTGGGTAATTACTATCTACCCCTCCCCAGGCGCGTGCGTTGCACGCGCGAGGGTGGGAGTTTTGCTACAAAGCCCCGCCGGGTTTGGTGATTGCTATTTAGTCCACGAAATATTCATTTGAGTATTAAATTTTGCGTAAAAATTGCGATTAGGCCCCTGGAATTTTGGATATTTGCATATATGCCCCTGCTAGGCTTTTAATTTTTGTATGCTTGTAGTATTTATTTGGAGCGTCATTTTAATTCGAAAAATTCTCAAAATTTAAACTTAAGATCCTGTGTGCTTGGACTTTAACGCTATATTTTTAGTTTTTGATTTTTGTGCATTTTAATATTTATTAAAAATCAAAAACATGCTTTTTATCTACTGTCTAGCTTTGAAAATACCAAAAAAATAATAAAATACCTCGAAAAATTCCGAAAAAATTCCTTACTGTCTATTTTGACCCATTTTAGTGTCACTCCAAAAATCACTAAAAATCTCAAAAGAAAAACCCTAAAAATTCAAAAACTTCAAAAAAATATATAAATCAAAGAAAACTCAGAAAAATAAAAACTCAGTTCTTGTTTCCTCTATATTTCATTATCTTTATTTGAAAAATAGTGTGGAAAAATTTTGTGGTTGTTTGCTATTTTTAATTCTCATTTTATCTCCAGCCAGTAGCTTGTCCACTGTTTTGGTTTATTTCAGTGTTTAAAAATACCAAAAACATTTGTAAAAATACCCAAAAATCACAAAAACATTAGAAAATCTTAAAAATACCAAAAAGATTTTATTTCTGAATTTTTGGTTATTTTTGTATCTTTTCTTTTATTACATTGTTTTTATATTCCAATATTGAAAAAGAAAAGAAAAAAATATAAAATATAAAATTATAAAAAATAGAAAATTAAAATTCAAACTACAAAATTAAAAATTAAATAAAAAAATAAATAAAAAAATTTAAAAAATAAAATCCCACAAAAATTATTTGCTTGCATAGTGTAGACACACTCACATTCACTCACACACATTTACTTGTGCACCTACCCTGTTTGCTCCCTGTGTTCGAACTCTCTGCATACTTGACTGCTATACACTATTTGTGCAGAGTTAAAAATAAATTTTAACTCCACATTTATTTCTAATTGTTGATCTGTAGTGTGGGTCAATTGTTGATTTTAGCTGAGATTTTGTGTGGTCAACACACCGACTGAGTTCCCGCTTTGTGTGGAACTTAAGACCACCTAATTTTGGCTAAAATCAAATGGCGCCGTTGCCGGGGAGCAACAGCGCGTAGATCAGTTTTTGCTTTGTGCCTGTGATTGGTTGTCTACTCTGCGACTTTTCTTTTCGCTATTTTATTTTTATTTTTATTGACATACATTGTTGAATTGTCTAATCCTTCTTCCTTGTTGACTTTGTGCGAGGAACCACGGATCGAGGGAGACGCTCTACCTTGGGCATCGGTGCACCCACGTGAAGGCGGCAGGATACTTCTGACCTAGCATCAAAGAAGGTAGGGAGGACTTGAGAAGACAGTCGTATTTTTGAGCACTTTTTGTGTTGTATTTATTTTGTAATTTGTGATAGAGAGAGACCTATTATTGTAATAATACAGGTACCCCCGGACATTTGGACTCTCGAGCCTAACTTCTAGGTGTTTGTACACCTGGGGGCTCACCGCGGTTTTTGTCGGCTTTTCTCGCATTCTTTTTATCTTGTTTTGTTTTTCGATTTTATTTATTTTGTGTGATTGTGCCCCTAGTTTTAGGATTGCTTGCGATAGATTATGGCCAAACGCCTAACATATTTGCCTGTACCTATAGTCTCGTTTGGACTTAGTCAAATTTTAAACAGTTGATCATCCCCTTCAATCCGTCACGCCGCGAGCTCTCCCTGCCAAGCGCTTCTCCTGAACTCGATTTGTCGAGAGGAGGAGGGGTGAGCCTAGATCGGACTCTAGAGTTGAGGATTGGTGGTCAGCTTGTGGTTCTTCACGATAATAGCAATTTCTAAACTTAGGGCGATTTCATCGGCTTTTGCATTTGCATATAGATAGGTTTCAATTATGCTGAGCATCCTTGCATGTAGAGTGCTGGAGGCAAGGTGAGCATTTACGCTTTAGCATCCATCATTATTTGCCGCTTGCATTGCTTTTCCGACTCTACCTCTGATTTTGCCAACCTAGGATCTTAGAGGAATTGAATCCTTGTTGCGCGCGCATTTCTCACTAAAAATCCAAAAAAAAGTGACAATCAATAAAATCGGGACTGCTAACATTACTTGACCCTAAAACCGATCAAAAAGAAAAACATTGTCTTGGGGCGAGTAATCCCCTCATTGTCCTCATTTTTATTTGCTCGCACATACACTAAGGTTAGAGCCCAAAATCCCATTCAGCCCCCTAAGTGTTTGTGCAATTTTGGACTTCTCACCTAACTCTAAAACAGACAAAATAAAAAGACCGAATTTTCGGTCTCTACCGAGTTGAGTAGGTGAATTGAGGGTTTGACTTGTTTTCATTTTTGTCTGTGATTGTTGTGTGTGTCCTAGATCATCCCTACGCACTTGCGCCTTCTTCTTCACTCTCTTGACTTGACCGACGTGCTCCCTCGAATCATTTCCTTTTGATTTCGAGATGAACCCCTGGAGTACTTTTTATCCGGACTTTGCGGATTCCTCGCTCGCTCCAGCCGGTCCACCTCCCTTTTATCAGGAGGATCCTCCTCCTACTTTTTCTGATTTTTATACATACCCCCGCCTCAGCCACAGTATCACGACTCGGACTTATACCCACATCCACCCCCACCTGTGTATTATCCATCTCCACCATCACATCCACCCGAGTCTGACCTGATGGAGTCATCTCCCTCGATCTCTATGAGTGATATCTTGAATCGGATGACAAAGCGCATTGATTTGATGAATGATGATCTTGCTTTCTTGAGGAAGAATCAGATTAATGCTCCTTTCGTCGGGGACACTGCTTCACTTGTAGGTAATCACGGGAGCTTGCAATCGCCAAAAATACAAAAAAATGAGAAAAATTTAAAAGACCAAAAAGATTTCGGGAGACACTCGGTTGATCAATATTTTGAGGAGAGAGTCCACTTGCCAGAGCCCTTGACCACACATGCATTCACACCTAATCCCACCTTTGACCCCGAGGATGCCGCTGTACAGACTGCTCTTGGCATGCCTCGTGTATATGCTGATTCCGACTTCCTCCCTTGTATGGAGGAAGTCCAAAAATTCAAAAAAATGTTATATGAACCCGAAGTGGTGGCTATTATTCGTGAGATTATCCGTGCCCCACTTCAACAGGCCATGACCCAATTATCTGCTCCTCTTCCCAAGAAGAGAAAGCGGATGAGCAGATCTGAGCGTCACATTCTGACCGTGGCCACTGCCCATGCCATCACACACCGTCCCATTCCCAGAAAGAAGAACACAGCTACCCCTTTCATCACTTGCACCATCTCTGACTATACTTGTGATCGCACTCTCCTGGACGGCGGTGCATCTATTAGCATATTACCCTTCTCACTGGTACAGTCTCTTCACTTAGGGCCTCTAAAGAAAACCAGGATGATCGTTCAATTTGCTGATGGATCAATCAAGAGGCCGAAGGGTATCCTTGAAAACACCGTCATTTCTATTCAGGGCACGAGCCACAATGTTGATTTTGTAGTGTTGCCCATGGAGAACTCCACAGGAGAGCCGTCTCCAATCATCCTGAGACGACCATTCCTCTCCTCTGCGAGAGTCGTTATTGATTATGGATCAGAAGAGATTCGCTTCCGTCCTGTTCACGAGAGAGAAGTGTCGATCACCACACCCACACTTGACCAGAGACCTGCACCTGATGCACCTTCACCGATCATAGCTGACTCCGAGGCCTGTGACCGATCTGATGATACTAGAGATGCTTCCTTAGCGACTGTTGATGAGACCCGACGAATCCCCCGAAAGGGGAGGAAGTCGGAAAGCATAGACCTCGCAGTTCCTCCTCCTGGTGTGTGGCGATGTGTTGATGAAATCTAAAGCATTTATGTGATTGATCCAATTGAGCGGAGGGCAGATACCAAGACTAGACAGGACGGACCTGGTTTGACTACTTCCACTGATAAGTCCGTTCCTGGTCACTCACAAGTAAAGATGATTGAGGACGTTTATGATGTTGCCCATTATTTTGAGAGACCTCATAAGGAAACGAGTGACCTAGATAAGACTAGACATGACGGACCTGGTTTGACTACTTCCACTGATAAGTCCGTTACTGATCCTTCACAAGTAAAGATGATTGAGGTCGGTTATGATGCTGCCATTCATTTTGATAGATTCAGACCTCTTGTTGAAGACAAGGATTCAGGTGAGAGTCTTGAGGACGAACAGAGTTCATATACTTCCACTGATGATTTCGTTCCTTTTGATTTTGACCTGGACGATTACTTATAGGACGACTCCGATTACACTTCTTCCGAGGATGATGAGTTTGTCCCATTCCACTTTAACATCTGCAGGACTTCCAGGGCAGGACCTAGTCGTACTTCTTCCACTCACCAGTCTGTGCCTTCACACCATAAGACCACCAAGGGAGAACCTAGCCATACTGCTTCCATTGATCAGTTCATCCCTTTCCGTTTTGATTCCACTGAGGGCCTTCACCGTGTCGACCCTGATCGGCTTCTGTCCTCTATGGACCCCGATGTCGACATACACCATACCAAATCTATCCCTCAGCGGTATCGCAAGAAGGTTAGCTTTCGGCCTTCTTGATCATATGTACATCCACCTCTGTTATACATTCTCCTTTGTTCATCTCTGTCTCTCCCGTCTTGCTCGTCCATCCATTCTCGTGTTTGCCTTGCTTAGGACGCACTTTGTCCTACGTTTAGGAGGGGTGGACGAGCCGAGTGTTCTTTCTTCATCTGTGTCATCACTCCTGTTGTTGCCTATACTTAGGGCTTCTTTTACCCTAAGTATAGGGGGAGTGGTGTGTACATCCTCACGATCTCTTCATCTTCCTTTTGATTTCTTTTCTTCTTTTCCTTTTCTATTTTCTTTATCTATCAAAAAGGTGCCGCCCTTGTAGACAGTTTTCCATACTTAGGACGTACTTTGTCCTAAGTATAGGGGGGCGTGCACCTCGAGTTGTTCTATTCTTTTCGATCCTCTCCATTGTCTCCTTTTCTTGTCTATACTTAGGGATATCTTACCCTAAGTATAGGGGGAGACAATCTGAGTATGATCTGTTCATTCCCACCCTTGACCCTCCCTGCGTTGTGTACAGTCTGCTATACTTAGGATTATTTGATCCTAAGTATAGGGGGGACGATCAACTTCTCATTCATTGATTCATTCATTAGTTATTTATTCTTTAGACTTATCTATACTTAGTACGAGTTATGTCTTCTCTTTTCTCTCCGATCTATGAGGACATAGCTCAAGCTAAGTATAGGGGGGTCGTATATACTACGTATATACTTTAGCCATAAATCGTACTTTCGTATTTTCTTAATAATATGGATAATAATTCTTTAAAAATTCATTAAAAATCTTTAATAAAAATGTGTTCTGTTCCTCAAATTCTTTTTTTATATACTGATTAATAAATCAGGTGAAAATGTTTTTTGCAAAATGTTTGAAAAATAGTTTGAAAATCTTTGTGAACATCTATTGAAAACTATTTTGGAAATATTTTGTTACATGTTTTCAACCTGTGTAAAAATGTGTGGTTTGTAAAATTTCTTTTCTCTGTGTGAAATAAAATTGTTTGAAAAATGATTTGCAAATGGTTTGAAAAATGGTTGCAAAAATACTTGAAAAATCTATATATACTATTTGAAAAACCTTTGCAAAATGATTTTCAAATGTGTATACAGGTTTGTGAAAATGTTTGTAAAAATCATTTTGGACTAGAGTTTTCAAAAATTGTTTGAAAAAGCTTGTGTCAAATAAGTTTGAGGAATACTAACATCACACCAAAACCCACTATATATATGTATAAAATTGATCACTTACCCTAGTAAATTCTTAAAATCCACTTCTTGTATATATAAAGAAGCACTCCTGTGTAAATATTTTTCACCTTGTTTTCAGCCAAAAATTTTTGTTTTCAAAAATCCCAAAAACATTTGCAAAATTAAAATCCAAAAACATGTGAAAAAGCTTTTTGAAAAATACAAAAAAATGCATGCATCATCTTTTCAAAAATCCATAAAAAGTTCAAAATCTTTGAAAATTGCATCACAAAAATATTTTCTGCATAGCATTGCATAGCATGAGCATTTTTTTGGATTGAGTTTGATAGTTGAACGAGTCTAAGTAAAATCCGAAGATTGGAGCTTGATTGGACCTTAAAATCTACCTAATAACAGGAAACTTATAGGAACTGGGTTTGAGGTACTTCAGGTCTAGTTGACTTAATTCTTTGAGGATCACGGGACTTGGTTCAATGGATTCTTGACAGCCTAAGTAGAGTATTTCGGAACACACACACAACTCTTGTTGATAATGACCTAACTTGGACATCTGCACCTTTCACATGGCTCAACTCAGTTGGAATGGTGAGGGGATTGGATTTGTCGGTATGAGACGCACACAAGTGGAAACATTTGTCCTCCTCTAGGGAGGGAAGTGCACCCCAACCCGTCCAGTGATTTGGAAGTCTAAAGACAGGAGGCTGTGGGTTGCGATAAAGCTTTAAAAGAGGGACAGTCTACTGGCTCAAGAGGAAAAACTCCTTATGTAAATGCTGCTGTATATAGTATTAAAAAAAATATGTTCAGGCATGTACAAAAATAAAAAGCCTGCAGGTATGTACAAATGTGTAAAGCCAATAAGCAAGCTTGAGTTCCAAAGTCAAATATGTGAGCCTGCAGCAGGATGACTTGACTACACTGGTCTTGCATCCCAGGATAGGTAGCTACACTGGCTACCGTCCATTCTTCTCTTCACCCCCTCCTCTTGAGCTGGTTGCCACTTGAACTTAGAAGGGAATACCCCGCTCCTCGAGGATGGAGTTATTGGATTGGGGAATCATTGGGTTGTCGTACTGGAGAAGTCAGTTTCTTTGCCATTCTAGTTGGGGAGAGCCACCATCACTTACACTGTACGAGTCAGATTCATAGTCGTAAGAGTTTGCGTATGAATTGAGATATTTCTGACCTGGCTATTGAGGAGACTTGAGCAGAGATTTGGGATTCTCAAGGACTGTTGGATTTCAAATTCGGATCTCATTAAGGTTCCGCCCGCACTAAAATTCCAAAAGTCCGGTTTAAGCTCCAAACTTTGATTTTGTGAAGACAAGTTTGATGATCAAATAAAATCCAAATTTCTTCTTTTTCTTTTCTTTCTTTTCCTTTTTGCACTTATTGCATAAGTGTTTGCTAGGGACTAACAAAGGTAAAGTATAGGGGGATGATAAATCCACATTTTATCATCTTTATTCTATCATTTTGGCATCAAAAACCCTAGCAAATGCCTGTAAATAGCATTAAATATAGCATCTTAGCATTCATGCATGTGCATACAATTAGTGTATAAAATACTGTAATTAAAGTCAAAATTATAGAATAAATAAAAGAAAAGAAAAAGAATAAAATATTGTAAATATTTTATGACCCGAAACCCCGAGACCTAGGCATCTCGATGACTAGGTCGACAAGGAATAAAGTAGGGAGAGATAAGGGCCAGATACAGTCAAAATACCTATGCCTATTAATTCCTTCTTTATTCATTTTGGGACCCATTTTTGGTTCCACTTTTTGTACATTAAATAAAGAAACTTTGTACATGAAACTTGTAGATAATTAAATAAAGAAAAATACAAAATTGATTTCACAGAAAAATAATGTACAAATAAAAAGTTATGCTCTGAATAAAATTTCAGAATTCCAACTTCCCAGACCCGTATCTCACAAACAAAAACTCCAAATGCATCAAACTCACCTTTAATTGTATATAGAATAAAATAAGCTATTTAATGGCAGTGGTTTCGCATTTGGCGGGGCTACGGTTTGATGTACAATTGTACAGACTAAAATATTCATTTTATTATTTATCCATTATTTGTATATTTTTATATTTTTTTATAATTTTGAAAATATTACTTATAATAATTATGTACATTAAAATTGGAATAAAAACCTAAATAAAACTTGAAATAAAATACTTACATATTTGATACATAGTTATACTACCTATACCCATACCTACACAATACATATATATATTTTATTAAATATACAAAACACATCAATAAATTAAAATAAAAAATACAATTAAGTGTATAAAAATGTTTTATAATTTTATAAAATAAGAAACAAAAATAATAAAATTAAAATACACAAAAAAAGTAATAAAGTATATAGATATTATACCTATAAAGGGCATAATAGGTAACTTGTAAAAATAAACCTCATAAAAATAATTAAAAATCATAATAAAATAATTTATAAAAAATAAACATTTTTCATTTATAATTAAAAATCAATAAAATCATTATCTATTTTTAATAGATTTTAGAATGCATTTTTCCAGGGATTTTCCTGGTTGGTCCACGTGGACCAACCAGGTGACTAGAAAAGTTGACCCGTTGGTCAACTCTCCTGTCTTCTCCCTGTTGCATATCAGAACACCCATGACTTGTTTTTCTCGATTTTTTCGCCATTGATGCGTTGCTCGAGGGAAGGTTGACTCTTCACAAAAGTTGTACCTGGTACAATTGTGACCCTCGCCGGCCTATCAGATCCTCTAGGATCTTCTTCGCCTGCCCGTAAACCTGCCTCGAAGTTCACCCCTCGCCATCTTTCAAAACCGCGCCTCTCTTCCTCTTTGGTCTTTTGAACCCTCTTTGGTCCCATTTTCTCTCCCTTTTCGCGTGGACTAAGGATCGAGCCGGTGACAACAGCTCTCCTCACCCATGGAGAGGTAGTGGAGCAGTGCCAAGGGACGTTCCAAGCCACCTCCGGCCATCTGGCCGTCGAGGTCCATCTCGGGCATCTCTTGCCCTGGTGTTTGTTTTTCTTGCATTTTCCTTTGCATATTTTCATTTACAGTAGCTGTAGCTTCAGTTTCGACCTCTTGTTTTCGCTTGCAATCCACCCATCAACCATCCGCATATCTCTCGCCGGAGCTTTCTCCGGCGAGCCACCACCTTCCGTGGACTCACCCATAGCACTTAACAAGCCGACCGAGACGTCTCTCTTGAGCCCCTTTTACCTCGCAGGTACTGAGCAACCACGCCGAAACGCTTAGGGAGGGAGTGCCTCGAGCTCGTCGGAGAAGAATGCCGCCGCCGCCCGCGCGCCGCCGCTGCCCGCGCGCGCCTGTGCAGAACGGAACGAGGGGGAGGGGGGCAAGCTACAGTTGCCGTTCATCTTCCCCCCTCCCCTTTGATCAGGGCCGACCATATCAGAGGGAAAACGCACCGTTCGATCTGCCCTCATTGAAGCGCATCCACGCCTGCCATGTGGATTAGTGGGGAGTTTTGCGCCCGAGCCCCCACGTTTTTGTGTAATTTCCAGAAAATCTTTAAACTTTCATTTGCGCTATTAATATTTTGTAGAATTTATTATCTGCCCCCTGCAATTTTTGTAGTATTGCATATTGGCCCCCGCCAGGTCACGTGCGTCGGCGCACGTGACTTGGCGTTTTTGTGGTTCAACCCTTCGCCCTTTTTGTATTAACATTTAGTCCAGCAAATCTTTATTATCTTAAAACCCTTTGGCCATTTTGTAATTTAGCCCCCGTGTTTTGGGTAATTACTATCTACCCCTCTCCAAGCGCGTGCGTTGCACGCGCGAGGGTGGGAGTTTTGCTACAAAGCCCCGCCGGGTTTGGTGATTGCTATTCAGTCCACGAAATATTCATTTGAGTATTAAATTTTGCGTAAAAATTGCGATTAGGCCCTTGGAATTTTGGATATTTGCATATATGCCCCTACCAGGCCTTTAATTTTTGTATGCTTGTAGTATTGATTTGGAGCATCATTTTAATTCGAAAAATTCTCAAAAATTAAACTTAAGCTCCTGTGTGCTTGGACTTTAACGTTATATTTTTAGTTTTTGATTTTTGTGCATTTTAATATTTATTAAAAATCAAAAACATGCTTTTTATCTACTGTCTAGCTTAGAAAATACCAAAAAAATATTAAAATACCTCGAAAAATTCCGAAAAAATTCCCTACTGTCTATTTTAAACCATTTTAGTGTCAGTACAAAAATCACTAAAAATATCAAAAGAAAAACCCTAAAAATTCAAAAACACTCAAAAACTTCAAAAAAATATATAAAATCAAAGAAAACTCAAAAAAATATAAACTCAGTTCCTGTTTCCTCTATATTTCATTATCTCTATTAGAAAAATAGCGTGGAAAAAATTCGTGGTTGTTTGCTATTTTTAATTCTCATTTTATCTCCAGCTAGTAGCTTGTCCACTGTTTTGGTTTATTTCAGTGTTTAAAATAACCAAAAACATTTGTAAAAATACCCAAAAATCACAAAAATAGTAGAAAATCTTAAAAATACCAAAAAGATTTTATTTCTGAATTTTTGGTTATTTTTTCATATTTTTATTAATATTCTATCTTCTCTTTTATTACATTGTTTTTATATTCCAATATTGAAAAAGAAAAGAAAAAAATACAAAATATAAAATTATAAAAAAATAGAAAATTAAAATTCAAAATACAAAATTAAAAATTAAATAAAAAAATAAATAAAAAAATTTAAAAATTAAAAACCCACAAAAATTATTTGCTTGCATAGTGTAGACACACTCACATTCACTCACACTCATTTACTTGTGCACCTACCCTGTTTGCTCCCTGTGTTCGAACTCTCTGCATACTTGATTGCTATACACCATTTGTGCAGAGTTAAAAATAAATTTTAACTCCACATTTATTTCTAATTGTTGATCTGTAGTGTGGGTTAATTGTTGATTTTAGCTGAGATTTTGTGTGGTCAACACACCGACTGAGTTCCCGCTTTGTGTGGAACTTAAGTCCACCTAATTTTGGCTAAAATCAGTTGTGCGCACAGATCCGAGTGGACTGGTGCAGGGGGGAGAGTTGGCCGGGGGTCAACAATCCCCCGTGGACCAATCGGAGGCTGCCATTGGATAATTATTTGAAAATTCAATTTAAAATATTAAATGGCCTTATTTCAAAAAAGTCATAACATGAAAAATGTTTCTTTATATTTATATTATTTTTTTTGTGATTTTTATAACTTTTTCGAAATATAATTTAGGTATTTACAAAATATTATTATTATATACATGTATATACATATGTATTTTTGATTTTTGATTTTTTTATTATTTATTTTTTTTGCAATTTATTCCAATTTTATATTTCATTTATTTATAGAATAAAATGTGGAATAATAGGGTATTTTTATTTTATTTTTTTTAATTATTTACAAGGGTGAATTAAATAGGTATATACAAATATGTACATGGTATATATACAATGTGGAATTTGATTTTTGTTTTAATTCTTTTTATTTTATTTTTATTTTTGTGATTTTTATTTTATTTCTTTACATTATGGAATATGGATTATGTACATATTTTTATGGGATTTAAATTATTTATTTATAAGGAGAAATAAATAGATATGTGGTTTTTATACATAAGGTCTGTGTACAAGGATGAAGGAATTTTATTTTTATTTTTGTTTTTCCAATTTTATTTTGATTTTATATTTACAAATATATACACATAAATAAGCACATATTTTTAGTTTTATTAAGAGTAAAATAATTTTATTTATTTACAGATATATATACAAACACATGAGCTTCCCTATCTCTCTCTACTTGGGTTCTTTTGCGGTCAGGCCCATGCTGAGCCCTCCCTTGGGATTAGGTCGCTCAATATTTATTCTAAATATCTCCCTCTTTTTCTTTTATTTCTTTATTCTTTTATTTATGCACAAAAACATGCTAAATATACATATTTACACAATGCATGCTATTTGACAATTATTGCTATTTACAAGAATATACATGTGTTTTGCATAGGTTTTGTAGCTAAAATAAAAGAATAAAGAGTGATGAATGGGTATTCATCACCCCCTCCTATACTTAACTTTGCTAGCCCCTTAGCAAACACTTATTTGAAAAAGAAGTGAAAAAGAGAAAGAAAAAGAAAAAGAGGAGAAAATGCATGGATCAATGCTGATTATTAAACTTGCCTTCATTAAATTGAAATATGGAGCTCGATCAGATCTTTGGATTATTAATATGTCGGAACATTATTTAGACTTTGGTTTAAAACTTAACAGCCTCTAAGATCCACTAATCTACAGTCAAGACTCCTCAACAATCCAGATCAGAACAAGTCTACATACACAAACCCTGAAGACTATGAATCTTTCCTTGCACAGTGTATGTGAAGTATATCTCTCCACCTCAGAAGTAGCAACTTGACAACCCTCCCCAACAAGGTAACTCTATGACCCTAGTCTGGCCACTCTTTCCTCGAGGAGCGGGGTATTCCCTTCTAAGTTCAAGTTCAACCGGCTCAAGAAGTGGGGGAAGAAGAGAATGGACCATGGACAGTGTAGCCATGTATCCTTGGGAGCTCAACCAGTGTAGCTAAGTTTCCCTGCTGCAAGCTACATAAGATGGAATCATGAGTCTCAAGCTTTGCTTATTGCACTATATACATACTCTGATGGGATTATCATTTTCTATCAGACCCACCACTTTTTTGGAGTTATTTTCTTTTTTGCATTTTTTTCAAGTGCATCTGTACAACATATTTACACGGTGCAACATATGTACATAATGAGTTTTTCCTCTTGAGCCAGTAGACTATCCCTCTTTTGAAGCATTATTGCAACCCACAACTCCTGTCGTTAGACCTCATGGCAACCAGACCAAGTTGAGATGCACTTCCTTCACTAAAAGAAGAATAGAGGTTTCGCCTAGAAGTACTACCCTCATATGCTACCCCAAGTCAAGGAAGACTGCCTCCTCACCACCTCATCTGTAGAGAGCTCGGTGTAAAGTACGGGTCCAAGTCAAGCCATTGTCTATATGAGTCATGTGTGTGTTGTTAAGTGCTCTACTTAGGCTCATTGAGATGACATGTGATCATAGCCTAGTGGACTCAAAGAATTAAGTCACCATGGACCTGAAAAGCCCTAACCCTAAGCCCTATAAGGTTCCTCTTATGATTAGGTAGATAAAGATCTTAATCAAGCTCCATTTCCCAATTTAATTCCAAGCTAGTTTAAATGTCAACTATAATCCAGGAAAAACTACACAGATATATACAAAGATGCTATTCACACAATATTTACACATATGCAAAATTTTTGAAAAATGTTTTGAAATCATGAATGTGTGCATGAATGCAAGTTTTGCAAAATATTTACACAAATTTACACAAGGTTTTTGCAAACTTTTGATTTTCAAATGTTTTGGAAAAAATTTTGTGCTATATAAATAATTTTGATAAGAAAATATTTACACACAAATTACACAAAAAGTTTTTGAAAACATTTTTACAAAAATAATTTGTACAATAGCTATGTATGTGCAAATGAAAGAATGTTTATTTACAAGGAAAATTTTTTAGATTTTATGGATTTTTGGGTTTTTAGCCATTTTTATTTATTAACACACTCACACAAAGTACGAGTTATGGCTAAAGTATATATGAAATATATACACCCCCATACTTAGCTCGAACGATGTCCTCAGAGTCCAGAGCGATGAAGAAGACATAACTCGTGCTTAGTATAGGGAAGTGAAAAGGAAGGCTATATACAAAGACGAATGAAAGAATAGAAATCAAGAGGGTCTCGGCTTTTCCCCCTATACTTAGGATCAAATAATCCTAAGTATAGCAGGTTGTACACGAAGGGAAAACCGAGTGAAGAATGTACACGGTCTACCCCCCCTATACTTAGGGTGAAATATCCCTAAGTATAGGCAGCAAAAATAAAGGTAGAAATGAATCAAAAGAATACCCAAGAGTCCTACATCCCCCATATACTTAGGGTAAAGTACACCCTAAGTATAGCATAATCATAAGATGAGAAAAGGGATGTGGGACTAAAGAATAGAGTGATATGGACATCTGGATCTATACAAGTCGGGAGAACAGTGATAATCAGGCGTGAGATGCAATAGATGTGAGTCAAGAGACCACATCTCACGCAAAGTGAATAGGGGCAACATCAACGACCCGCAGCTCATGATCTAGAAATGGCTTGAGCCGCTGGCCGTTCACTCGAAAGGTACTCTCAGAAGACAACTCAGATATGTCAATACTCCCATTGTCGTGTACCTTTCTCACCAAATACGGTCCCTTCCACTTGCTCTGTAGCTTCCCTGGAAATAGATGAAGTCTAGCATCAAACAACCATACTCTCTGTCCAGGCTCAAAATGCTTGTGGCTGATATGAGAATCATGCCACTCCTTCACTCTCTCCTTGTACTGTAGGCTGTTTGAAAAGGCGGTATCACGAGCCTACTCCAAGGTTGCTAACTCTGCCCTCCTATGATCTCCTACACTATCTGGATCCAAAAGTATATCAGTGACATCCCAAAGTGACCTATGTCTCAACTCAATAGGTAAATGGAACAGCTTGCCATAAACAAGGCGAAAGGGAGATGTGCCAAACGGTGTCTTGAAAGACGTCCGATATGCCCACAAGACTGAGTCCAAAAGCTGTGACCAATCCTTTCGGTCAGGGCGGACGACTTTCTGCAATATAGTCTTGATCTCCCTGTTCGACACTTCAACAAGACCATTCGTCTGAGGATGGTATGGAGTGGCAACTCGATGGTATATACCGAACTCGCTAGCAAGGGACTTTACCTTGTCGTTGATGAAATGAGAACCCTCGTCAGATATTAACACTCGAGGTACCCCAAACCGTGAAATGATATGCTTCCTCAAAAATTTGCAAACAGTCCTCGCATCTGCGGTTCGGGCGGGGATGGCCTCAACCCAACGACTAACATAATCCACGACCAACAGAATGTACTCAAATCCCTGACTCTTAGGGAATGGACCCATGAAATCGATGCTCCAAACGTCAAAAACCTCACAGAAGTGAATGGGCTGCATCGGCATCATATCACGCTGTCCACAAGTGCCCATCCTCTGACAGTCAATACACCTCTTCACGAACTCATCAAAGTCTTTGAAGAGGGTAGGCCAACATAGGCCGGATTGGAGCACTTTCTGTGCCGTTCTCCTTCCAGAGTGATGTCCTCCTCCCTCAAGCTTGTGGCAGTAAGTGAGGATGCTATGGTGCTCCTCATGAGGAATGCACCTACGCCAGACGTTATCCCCTCCTTCATGGTAAAGGATGGGATCCTCCCAGTGGTAGGACTTGGCCTTCGTGAGGAAGGTCTCAAGTCTCTGCCTGGGCCAATCTTGTGGAACTTTCTTAGCAACAAGAAAGTTCACAAAATCGGCGTACCACGGGAGAGAGGCGATAGCAAGAATCGCCTCATCTGGGAAGGTATCACAAACAGGCTCAGTCTTCTCAGAATCCTCAAGATGCTCTAATCGGGAGAGATGATCTGCCACCACATTCTTGATTGCAGACTTATCCTTAATCTCTATGTCAAACTCCTGGAGTAGAAGGATCCATCTGGTCAATCTGGCTTTGGCATCCTTCTTGGCCATGAGGTACCTGATGGCGGTATGATCAGTGTAAATGGTCACTCTAGATCTGATAATGTAAGATCTGCACTTATCTAGGGCAAAAACTACGGCTAGCATCTCCTTCTCAGTGACCATGTAATTCCACTGCGCGACATCCAATGTACGGCTAGCGTAGTGAATGACAAATGGGACTCCATCCCTCCTCTGTCCCAGCACGACCCCTACAGCAAAATCGGAGGCATCTGTCATGATCTCGAATGGGAGAGACCAATCAGGCGGCTGGAGAACAAGAGCCTTAACAACACATCTTTTGAGAGTCTCAAACGATGAAAGACACTTGTCATCGATAAGGAACTCGGTGTCTTTCGTCAGCAGATCAGTCAATGGTCGAGCAATCCTACTGAAATCATGAATGAAGCGTCGGTAGAAACCGACGTGCCCCAGAAAAGACCATAACTGCCGCAAGTTGGACGGGGGTGCGAGTTTTCTAATGACATCAACCTTGGCCGGATCAACCTCCATGCCCCTGTTGGAGATGATATGGCCAAGCACCATCCCCTGAGTCACCATGAAGTGACTCTTCTCCCAAGACAACACTAGGTGAACCTCAATGCATCGCTGAAGGACTCGATCTAGGCAGTCAAGACATGAGTCGAATCCATCGTCGTAGACCGAGAAATCATCCGTGAAGACCTCCAAGCACTCCCCCACCATGTCTGAAAAGATAGACAACATGCATCACTGAAAAGTTGCAGGGGCGTTGCATAGCCCAAATGGCATGCGTCTGAAGGCGTATGTGCCGAAGGGACAGGGGAAGGTAGTCTTGTCCTGGTCCTCGGGAGCGATGGCCACCTAGTTATAGCCGGAGTACCCATCCAAGAAGCAATAGTGGCTCTTCCCTGCCAGTCTCTCAATGATCTGATCTATAAAGGGCAGGGGGAAATGATCCTTCTTGGTGGCCTGGTTGAGTCGTCTATAATCTACGCAGACCCGCTAAGAAGTGGGTACCCGGGTAGCGATCTCCTCTCCAGACTCACTGACAACTGTAGTGATGCCCATCTTCTTGGGGACCACATGCAACAGACTGACCCACTTGGAGTCGGAGATGGGGTAGAAAAAATCGGCGCTCCACCATTTCCAAATCTCCTTCATGACAACCTCTCTCAGATTCGGGTTTAGCCGCCGCTGGAACTCACGCGACGGCTTCGCCTCCTCCTCGAGATAGATATGGTGGGAGCACAGGGCCGGACTTATCCCCTGGAGATCGGCTACTGATGAATACCCATTCATCACTCTTTATTCTTATATTTTAGCTACAAAAACCTATGCAAATGCATGTAGATACTTGTAAATAGGAATAATTAGCAAAAGCATGCATTGTGTAAAAACCTATAATTAGCATGTTTTTGTGCAAAAATAAAAGAATAAAGACTAAAAAGAAAAAGAGGGAAATATTTAGAATAAATATTGAGCAACCTAACCCAAGGGAGGGCTCAGCATGGGCCTGACCGCATAAAAGCCAAGTAGAGGGAGATAGGGGCTCATGTGTATATTTATATAAATAAATAAAATTATATTTTCCTCACCCAAAAATATGCTTGTACATATTTGTATATATTTAGAAAACATTACAAACAAAATAAAAATTTGAAAATCAAAAAGAACAAAAATATCCTTTCACCATGTACATAGACCACTCTCCTATATTTATTTAACCTTATAAATAAATAAAATTATTTTCTAAACTTTTTGTAAATATTCTATGTTATATATTGTAAATAAATAAAATAAAAAGAATCAAAACAAAAATCAAATAAAAATTACAAAATTAAAAATACAAAAATACATTGTATATCTACCATGTACATAGATGTATATATCTATTTATTTTACCTATGTTTATAAATAATTAAAATCATATAAAAATACCCTTTTATTCCTCATTTTATTCTATAAATAAATAAAATATTAAATAGGAATAAAATTGTACAAAAATAATAATTAAAAATCAAAAATAAAAAAAAACTACATATTGTATTTATACCTATATATAGCTATATAATGTACATACCTTATTTTCATTTCCAAAAATTAATTAAAAATCACAAAAAAATAGAAAAAATTAAAACAAAAATATTTCATGTTTTGAGTTTTAATTAAATCGGCCATTTGTTATTTTTAATTCAATTTCTAAATCTTTTTCTGACGTGGCTGATTCCCATTGGTCCACGGGGGTTGTTGACCGCCCGGTCAACTCCCCCCTGTGGACCACTTCCCACGGGTCTGGTTCGCGGACCCGACTTCTCCCATTTATTCCCGCCAGACCCGATCACCATTTAGCCTAACCCAGGGTCCTAATCACTCCCCAAGTATCCGGGAATCTCGCCCGACATTGATCCTAGGGATCCGTGCTCAATCGAGCCGGACCCGCGCCCTTCTTCCCGGACCTGCACCCATATAAATTCCTAGCTCCGCCACCTTATTGCGCATCTTTGGTTCCCCCATTCTCTGTCCCGTGACCTCCACAGCAGCCCCGGAGGTGACAGCTCTCGGTTGCCCGTGTCGCAGCGAGGAGAGGGGCTGGTTTCCACTGATCCGGCGACTTAGCGCCGCCGTGCTCCGCCCAGAGCAGGAGCTCGAGCCTCGGGCCGAGACACCCCTTGAGGCCACGACCAGGAGCTACCTCAGCTCCAGCATAGTCTCACCATCCGCCCAGGTAACCCCTTAGATTCTCTATTTAGCTTAATTTCTAGTTTGCCCCAATTTGCACCGCCGCTGTGTTTCGTTGATTCTGACCACCTCGCGCATCATTTCGATCATCGGAACCCATATTCACCTTCGCCGTCCCTCCGCGCACCTTCTCCATACACCCATCCAACCCAGCTCGCACAGGAGCTGGGGTTCGAGCTCTACCGTCCGTCGCTCGCCGGAGCTCGCTCATCCCGACGCATAGACCACCTTCACGCCGCCTAACCGGGTCGAGGCACTTTGCCCTCGACCCGCGAAGCTTCTGACCCATTTTGCAGGACCAGAGGAGGCTATCTGAGGCCTCTCGACATTCGGCTAGGAGCTCTCCTCCGCCGACCTCGCCGGAGCCCCTCCAGGGCTCGGGTGGGTCATCGGAGTCGACCATTAGCTGCGGAGCTCCATTGCGCATCTTCTCCGATATCCGGAAGCAGCAGAGGAGGACCACCGCGCTCGCTCGAGGCCGGCGAAAGTCGCCGGCGACTTGTTCTTCCACCATCCTCCCCGACCGCCAGATCAACCTTAGAGCTCCAAATCAGATCACGACCGTTCATTCGCGGAGCTGCAGATAGCGTCAGATCAGTTGAGGTGTGATCCCCGCCGTTGGTTCACCGAGGGTTCGGCCACTACGTACGAGGACCGTCCGATCTCCACGTGGAGAACCCTCCACCGTTCGATCAGGCCGAGCCTTTCAAGGTCAAAGGCGCCACCGCTCTCGTTCGTTGGATCTGCTACGTGGCGCACATCCGGCCGTCGGCGTAATAAAAGGGGTAATTTGTCTTAGGCCCCCTCTTAGTTTATGCTTTTAGTTTCAGTCCTGTAAATATTTTGTGCCTTTTATTTACGTTGGGCTATTTTACACACTGGACCTCATGCTTTAGCGTATTTGCTTATATGCCCCTGTTTGTGTGAGCCACGTGCGTCGTCACGTGTATGTTTGGGTCATTTGCAACTTTAGTCCTGTAGTTCTGGATGTTCGTTAATGAATGAAATATTTTTAGTAATTGCATATATGCCCCTGTGAGTGTTTTAATTGCACACGTGCGTCTATTAGTGGGTTATTTGCAATACAGCCTCCGGACTTTTTGGTACGAGTTACCAAAAGGTCCTCGGACTTGTTTTTCTTACCAAAAGGTCCCTGAGTGGCCCAGGCACGTGCCGCGCGCGTGCGTTGCTGGGTTAATTGCACCGGGACCCCCAGAGCTTCGGGTATTTGCACTTCAGTCCCTGTGCACAGTGCCCTCTTTTGATTTTTGAATAAAATATCAAATCACCTCCAAATTCGATGAAAATTTGACACGTGGCTCCTGCCATGTTGTAGGATTTTTGAGAATTTTTGAGGACATTTTTGAGTTTATTTGTTATTTTTAAAAATTCAAAAATCTTTATTTCAGCCACTGTCTAGTTTTAAAAATCCCAAAAAAATATAAAAACCCCCTCAAAAATTCCATAAAAATTAGGTACTGTTTCTTTTGTGTTCTTTTAATTTCTAGCCAATTTTGGCTATTTTTCACTTAGTAAAAACCCTAAAAATTCAAAAACACTTAAAAACTCATAAAAATTATAATAAGTAATTTAAAAACCCAAAAACAATAATTTTGGTACTCAAATTTTCCTTGTTTTGTCTAGTATACAGGAAAAATACCTCCAGGCCCTCTTGAGATCCTTAGATATTTTATTTAGGGATTTTGGTCTTGGCTGGACAGTACCTTGCTTTTCTATCGCTGTTTGATTTTTAGAAAATAAAATATACATCAGAAAATTATCAAAAATTAACCAAAAACACTAAAAAACCTAAAAAACATAAAAACATTTTTGTTTGAATTTTTGCTTGGTTTTTGACACATTAAATAATTAGCCAAAGTGTGATTGATTTTGTGTTTCTTTTATTTTCTTCACATTTAAAAATCCAAAAAAATATAAAAATCACTAAAAATCATTAAAAATACTTGTCTTTTATTTTATTTTATTTTTACTACTTCGTAGGCCTTTGGCCAACCCGTGCTCCTTGAGTTCGACCCTGGGTGCTATACCAGGTTAAACATTTAGCAGGACCGCTTTCCTTGCTTGATTGATCTTATTTTTATTTAGTGGTCCGATTTTTCTTGATATACCTATCCTCTGAGATCCGGGTCGCAACGATCCTTGTCTTATTACCTTCACCCGGGTCTTTGGGAATTTTTAGGTCATCAGAATGGCACCGTTGCCGGGGAGCACTGCTTAGTAGTTCTCTTCGTTTTATTTTCGTTTTTGTTTTCGCGGCTTTTTGCGGCTCTTCGGAGCTCGCGGCTTTTCGCGGCTTTTGTATCTATTTTCTTTTTGTTTTATTTTGATTTTCTTTTATTTTTATTTTTTGTTTTATTTTGTGTGTTTATTTCATTTTCCATTTTTGCATATATACCCTCACTTTTATTTTCCTTTCTTTTCTTTATTATTTGATTATTTTTGCCGGTCTGACCATTCTTCTCTTTGTCTTGCGAGGGCCCGAGGACTGCGGAGGCGACTTTCGAGGAGCCGGCGCAGCCGAGGAACTTGGAGGCGGCTTCTTTCTCTACGAAGCTGCAGGAGAGAGCGAGAGGGAGAGAGTTGAGTGGGTGAGGTTAGACTAGGTTTTTATTTCATTTATATTATTGTTGTAATAATACAGGGACCTGGACACTCTTGGACTTGCCTACCGTAGCGGGTCTGTTTCGCCGAGCACCGGTGTGCTCGGGGGACCCATTAGGACCTTCGCGGTTTTTCGCGGCTTTTTCGCGGTTTTATTTTTCTTTTATTTCTGTCTTTTCCGGTTTTTCGCGGTTTTTGCTCGAGCCCCTAGATTTAGGATTTTCTGGTGAATGTGCCGTAACTAGTAGGATCCACACACCTAATTGCATATCTGTTCCTATAGACCGTAATTGGACCTACTTAAAATCAATAATAAAAATAACCGACTCGCTAGCCTCCGTAGCCTACGTGCCGTAGCCCGTCCTGTAAAGCGCTTACTCCTACCCCCGATTTGTCGGACAGAGGAGGGACGGGACAAGACCGGACTCTTTGGCTTGGAGGTCGGTGACCGGTTAGACGGTTCTTCGCTAGAACTTGCTCATTTAGGACTCGGCTTATCCCGCTGCATCATTTAGGTTAGTTTAATTTCTGTCTTTACTTTTATGCGCGGATCATCTTGCATGTAGAGTGCTGGAGACAGGTACACATTTCTGACTTTGCATGCATCATTGATTTATCGTGCATCGGCTTTTTCATCTTCTCCCCCCTGTTTTGGACTTAATAATCAGGAGAACCGAAAAATTCGTTAGGCCTTTTGTTTGCTTTGAAAAATATTAAAAAAGTGAAACCATAAAATTGGGACTGCTAATCTTATTGATCTTAAAACCCCCTCACCCTAAAAATTCTGTCTTGGGGAGAGCAACCCCCTCATTGATTGGTTTGGATGCGCGAGAGAGTGACCCGCACCCTAGGTAGAGCCCCCCGTTGCTAGTCCCGACTGATTACCGACTTCTCCGTGCGGGCCAGTCGGTTGGGTTAGCATCGGATATCCCAACAGGTCACGTAAGCGCTCTGATATTTTGTGTGTTCACCAAAATAAAATTTGACAAGATAATTTGACCGAACTTTCACGGTCTTCATCTCGCGTTGCGTTGGTGAACCGGGGGTTTGTTTTCTGATCGTAATTTTTCCAGATCTCATCCGCCTTACTCGCCAGATCAAGATGATGGGTAGACGGTCTCTTAGGCAGCCTCTGGCTGCACCGCTTTCGGGCGCGTCTACCTCATCATCTAGGTTGGCTCGCGAGAGCCCAGACCCGCTCTTCGAGCCCGAGTACGATTCCACCCTGTTCCCCCTCGACCCCCTTTCTGATCTTCCTGAGAGACACGAGCCCGAGGAGAGATTGATTCATTTGACCGCACCTGAGTTGGGCTCGTTTGGTTTTGCAGACGTCACCATGGCCGGCAGTTCTGAGGATCGTTCCCGCACTGAGCACGTTGTGATGGATCAGGGAGCGATCAACTCCACCTTGATCGCCTCATTAGATGCAGTTCAGCAGCAGTTACGCGATCAAGGAGCATTTATGATCGAGATGAGGAGAGAGTTGGAGAGGCTCAGAGCAGAGCGAGATGAGCAGAGCGAGCCTGAGGACGGACCCGATATATAGGCACGAGCCGCAGCAGCAGCAGCAGCAGCAGCCGCGGCCGCCGCCGCAGCGGCAGCAGCCGCAGGAGGAGGAGGACCACCTAGACCGATGCGGGAGTTGCACAACCCCGGATCTACACTGATGCACCATTGGGTGGTGGTTCCTGCTATCGTGGGGGACTTCAAGTTCCCCCCGAATACCCTGCAGATGCTTCCTCGTTTTCACGGACTCGCCACTGAGGAGCCCCACCTCCACCTCCAGGAGTTCCTGATGATTTGCAGCACTGTCCACGATCGCCATGTGGACCAGGATACGATCCGGATGATAGCCTTCCCGTTTTCACTGGCAGATAGAGCAGCCACCTGGCTGAAGCACCTTGGGAGGTTTGTCTATACCTGGGAGCAGCTCCGCACCGAGTACTTGAACAAGTACTATCCACTCGGGCGGACGAATGCAGCGAGGGCCCTGATCAGCAACTTCTCCATGTTCCCCAACGAGCAGTTCCACGAGGCTTGGGAGAGGTTTCGAGAGCTCCTGGACTGATGCCTGCACCACGACATCTCCAAGCCGAACCTAGTTCAGAGCTTTTTCAGCGGGTTGACACCAGAGCTTCAGGGCCTGGTGAATGCTTCTTGCGGCGGGTCCTACTTCGCCAAGGACCACGACCAGGTCTGGGCCATCTTTGAGGAGATGACTGAGAACTATATGGTGATGTCTCAGACCAGGTTGTATACTCAGAAGACCCAGCCACATCAGCCAGGACCCGTGCAGTACCAGCGGATAGCACGGGTAGATGCAGGTCCATCCAATTTGTCCGCAGCCGCAACAGCACAGGCAGAGTCGTCAGCTGCGGACATGGGCATTATCAGCGAGAAGCTGGACCGCATGGAGCTGATAGAGAAGAAGCAGTGCCAGGGTATCACGCAGATGGAGCAGATGGCACATGTTCTGAGCGACATGAAGACACAGCTCATGTGTCTCCAGGAGGCACAGACGGCTTCTCAGCCCCGTCTTCAGTCGCGAGGCGACGCCGGCAGCAACAACAGCTCGTCCCAGCGCTCTAGCACCCACGTGCAGCCTAGACAGGTCCATCTTGTACAGGCGGAGCCGTACCAGCAGCCGCAACCCACCTACCAGTCCCCACCATCTCCAGAGATGCAAATGGTGGTCTACCAGCCGGATCAGCCTCTGGCAGTACTCCCGCCAGCCCCCTTCGATGCCGAGCCGTTGATGGATGTCAACGGGATTTGGTATGACCGCCCCCAGCCTGGGATCCGACGAGACCATCCCGGATTTAGGTGGGGGAGTGGTGGTACCCAGCCCCAGCAGCAGCCGTCAGGACAGGGAGGGCAGTACTCCCAGCAGAGAGATCACCACCAGCCGCAGCAGCAGCCCCCAGCATATCAGCATCACCAGTCATCCTTCGGTCCGCGTCCCTATCAGCAGCAGGGACAGTCATGGAGACGTGAGCAGCAGGCTCACCCGGGATATCAGCAACAGCAACACCCTCCATCATACCCCTCTTACCAGCACCATCAGCAGCAGTTCCAGCAGCCTCACCCACAGAGAGGCCACCCGTCAGGCTCCCACGAGAGCCCCGCTTTGGATGACATCGCCCGCCTCCTCACGGACCAGCAGGCTACATTCCGACGGGAGATGGACGAGTTCCGCCAGGAGATGCGGGACCTGATGAGAGGGAAGGCCGCCATACCAGCCCAGATAGAGCCGAATCTGAACAACCTCAAGCGGAAATCTGAGCAGGTAGTACATACTGAGTTAGCCACTCCTAGTGACCCATTTGATGATACATCTTCGGATCTGTTTGATGCTGATTTTGTCACACTTAGGAGCGGTAGGACCCCAGCAGGCGGCGGCGCCTCATCTGAGCTTCACCACGAGGACATTCCAGAGGCGCCACATGAGGAGGAGGAGAGCGGTACTGAGGCCGCTCCAGACGATGACGGTGGCACTGAAGCCACCAAGGATGTTGATCCCACCGGCGGTACTGAGGCCGCCGCTTCACCAGATCTAGGAGGTGGTACTGATGCCACCCATTCAGCCGAGCCAGCCTGCGGTACTGATGCCGCACGACGTCTACCAGCAGCAGCAGCAGAGACAGCCTGTGGTGGTACTGAGGCCACCGGTGTTTGTACAGATAGAGATGTTGTCTTTTCTCGTGTTCCTGTATCTCAGAACTCTGTTGTGAATAAAGGAAAAGGTTTACTTTCTTCTGGTCCCACTGTGGTGCATGATGTATGTGTGGATCCGGTCCTTGAACCGCTTAGACCTTTTCCTAGTCCTTCATCTGAGAAGGACCCTATGATTCCCTTCCCTAGAGCCCTTCAGATGGGGAAGGGGAAGAAAAATGATCCAAAAAAGAGAGAGCTTGAGGAGTTCAGCCAGAGTATGATAGATCGATTCCACATCCAGCTGACCCTCCAGGAGGCTTTGCAGCACATCCCCCTTCTCCAACGATCTTTGAGAGAGAGGACTACAGTTAGGAGGAGGAGGAGGAATCACACTTCCGAGATACATGTGCTGACGAAAGCCACGTGCTTTGCGATCCAGAACCGACTGCCAGCCAAGAGGCCAGATTCAGGGGCCCCGTATGTCAGATGCCAGATTAGTGAGCAGAGGTTCGACCGTACTCTTCTAGATAGCGGATCGTCGATTAACCTTCTTCCGGCAGCCCTTCTCGACCGCTTCGAGTTGGGCACTCTTCGATAGAGCAGGACAGTCCTTCAGTTCGCTGATCGATCTGTCAAGAGGCCGAAGGGGTTGTTACGAGACGTTATCGTCACGATTCAGGGCCTGAAATTCCCCGTGGACTTCGTAGTGTTGGACATGGAGATCCCTGAGTCAGTGACCGATACCCCCATCATCCTTGGTCGTCCGTTCTTGGCCACGGCCAAGGCGGTGACTGATCATGATAGCGGGAAGGTGTACTTTCACGTCCAGGGCGAGAGTATACAAATAGATACGGTCGAGGACTACAGAGCTAGATTCAGAGCCCGCTCAGATGCGAGTACAGATTCAGAGCAGCTGACAGACGCAGAGCCAGACATCCACCAGGACTGTGATTTTGTGATCACAGATGATGAGGCAGCTTGGGCAGATCTTGAGACACAGACTACCCTCTCACTTTTAGATGCAGCTGGTGCAGAGACGACAGCAGAGGAGAGTCTGGAGAGCACAGACCTGGTTCAGGATACCATTGAGGCAGCAGAACCGGTCCTTGATCGCAGCACGATGATTAGTGATGGTGGTGCTGAAGCCACCTTGTTTTCTGGTGGTACTGATGCCACCGCTTCTGATGCAGACCCCTCGGATTCAGAGTCTGATTGGGCCGATTGCTATGATCAGATACCAGACCTGAGTCCATCTGAGCCTATAGATGAGGAGGAGGTAGATGCAGAGCCGAGCAGAGACAGTACAGTTGAGCCGCCTTCTCCCGATCCAGTTTGCAAGAGTACGCTTTCACTTTCCCAGGCAGATTTGGCCGACCTTGCAGCTTTCACTCAGTTTCTTCCACAGCCAGATTTGCCGGCACCCAGCATTCTAGAGCTGAAGCCGCTCCCTACTTCGCTGAAGTATCGATTCCTTGCGGGCGAGCCAGAGATGTACCCAGTCATCATCTCCGCCGAGTTGACTGGAGAGCAGGAATCCCGTTTGATGGGGGTTCTTGAAAAGAACCGCAAGGCGATCGGATGGAGCGTAGCAGATCTCCATGGGATTAGTCCATCGGTGTGCTCCCACCATATCTATCTCGAGGATGGGGCGAAGCCGTCGCATGAGTTCCAGCGGCGTCTGAACCCCAACCTGAGAGAGGTTGTGATGAAGGAAATATCGAAGTGGTGGGGCGCAGGTTTTATTTATCCCATTTCCGACTCCAAGTGGGTCAGCCCCTTGCATGTGGTGCCCAAGAAGACGGGCATCACGACTGTGATCAGTGAGTCGGGCGAGGAGATCGCTACACGAGTACCCACCTCTTGGAGGGTTTGTGTTGACTACAGGAGACTCAACCAAGCCACCAAGAAGGACCATTTTCCCCTGCCTTTTATTGACCAGATCATTGAGAGACTGGCAGGGAAGAGCCATTATTGCTTCCTGGATGGGTACTCGGGCTACAACCAAGTGGCCATCGCTCCTGAGGACTAGGAGAAGACCACCTTTACCTGTCCCTTCGGCACATATGCTTTTCGACGCATGCCATTTGGGCTATGCAATGCCCCTGCGACTTTTCAGAGGTGCATGCTGTCGATCTTCTCGGACATGGTAGGGGAGTGTTTGGAGGTCTTCATGGATGATTTCTCGATCTACGATGACGTATTTGATTCTTGTCTTGACTGCCTAGATCGAGTACTCCAGCGATGTATTGAGTATCACTTGGTGCTATCTTGGGAGAAGAGTCACTTCATGGTGACTCAAGGGACGGTGCTTGGCCACATCATCTCCAACAGGGGCATGGAGGTTGATCCGGCCAAGGTTGATGTCATTAGGAAACTCACACCGCCGTCCAATCTGAGGCAGTTACGGTCATTTCTGGGGCACGTTGGATTTTATAGGAGATTTATTCATGATTTCAGCAGGATTGCCCGGCCATTGACTGACCTCTTGACGAAAGACATCGAGTTCCTTGTCGATGACAAGTGTCTTTCGTCGTTTGCTACTCTCCAGCAGTGCGTCATTGAGGCTCCTGTCCTCCAGCCGCCTGATTGGTCTCTCCCATTCGAGATCATGACGGATGCCTCTGATTTTGCCGTAGGGGCAGTGCTGGGACAGAGGAGGGATGGAGTGCCATTTGCTTTACACTATGCTAGCCGCACATTGGATTTCGCCCAGCGGAATTATACAGTCACAGAGAAGGAGATGCTAGCAGTAGTGTTTGCCCTGGATAAGTTCAGATCATATATCATTGGATTTAGAGTGACTTTGTTTACAGATCACACCGCCATCAGGTACCTCATGGCAAAGAAGGATGCCAAGGCCAGACTGACTAGATGGATCCTTCTACTCCAGGAGTTCGACATTGAGATTAAGGATAAGCCTGGAGTCAAGAATGTGGTGGTGGATCATCTCTCCCGATTAGAGCAGCCTGAGGATTCTGAGCAGATTGACCCTATTAGAGATACCTTCCCAGATGAGGCGATCCTTTCTATCGCCTCACTCCCATGGTACGCCGATATTGTGAACTTTCTCGTTGCTGGGAAAGTCCCACAAGATTGGCCCAGACAGAGGCTTGAGACCTTCCTTGCGAAGGCCAAGTCCTACCATTGGGAGGATCCCATCCTTTACCACGAGGGAGGGGATAGCGTCTGGCGTCGGTGTATTCCTCAGGAGGAACACCATACCGTCCTCACTTACTGCCACAAGCTTGAGGCAGGAGGACATCATTCTGGGAGGAGAACGGCACAGAAGGTGCTCCAATCCGGCTTGTGGTGGCCTACCCTCTTCAAGGACTCAGATGAGTCCGTGAAGAGGTGTACTGACTGTCAGAGGATGGGCACTTGTGGACAGCGTGATATGATGCCGATGCAGCCCATTCACTTCTGTGAGGTTTTTGACGCATGGGGCATCGATTTCATGGGTCCATTCCCTAAGAGTCAGGGATTTGAGTACATTCTGTTGGCCGTAGACTATGTGAGTCGTTGGGTGGAGGCTATCCCCGCCCGAGCCGCTGATGCGAGGTCAGTTTGCAGATTTTTGAGGAAGCATATCATCACGCGGTTCGGGGTTCCACGAGTTTTGATTTCTGATGGGGGATCTCACTTCATCAATGACCAGGTGAAGGCACTTGCTAGCGAGTTCGGCATAGATCATCGTGTTGCTACACCTTACCATCCACAGACGAATGGTCTAGCCGAAGTGTCGAATAGGGAGATCAAGACTATTCTGCAGAAAGTCGTCCGCCCTGACCGAAAGGATTGGTCACAGCTTTTGGACTCGGTCTTGTGGGCATATAGGACGTCTTTCAAGACACCTTTGGGCACATCTCCCTTTCGCCTCGTATATGGCAAGCCATGCCATTTACCTGTTGAGCTGAGGCACAAGTCACTTTGGGCAGTCACAGATATTATCATGGATCCAGATGGTATGGGAGACCAGAGGAGGGCAGAGCTAGCTGCCCTGGAGGAGCTTAGAGGTGCAGCTTTCTCAAGCAGCCTACATTATAAGGAGAAAGTCAAGGAGTGGCATGATTCTCATATCAGCCACAAGCATTTTGAGATTGGACAGAGAGTATGGCTGTTTGATGCGAGACTTAGATTATTTCCAGGGAAGCTACAGAGCAAATGGAAAGGACCTTATCTGGTGAGAAAGGTACACGACAACGGTAGCATCGACATATCCGAGTTGTCTTCTGAGAGTACCTTCCGAGTGAACGGCCAGCGGCTCAAGCCATTTCTAGATCATGAGACGCGGGTCGTTGATCTTGCCCCTATTCATTTTGCGTGAGATGTGGTCTTTGACTCACATCTAATGCATCTCACGCCTGAGTTTCACTGATCTTCCGCTGTATATAGATCCAGATGTCCATATCATCACATTCCTTAGTCCCACGTCCCCTTCTTCATCTTGTGATTATGCTATACTTAGGGTGCACTTTACCCTAAGTATAGGGGGGGTGTGAGACCTTTTGGGTATCTCTTTTGTTTCTGTCTACCCCTGTTTTGCTGCCTATACTTAGGGATATTTTACCCTAAGTATAGGGGGGGTAGACCCTGTACATTCTCCACTCGGTTTTCCCTTAGTGTACAGCCTGCTATACTTAGGATTACTTGATCCTAAGTATAGGAGGGAGACCTGAGTCCCTCTTGACTTTTCATTTCACTTTTGAATAGCCTTTCTTTTCACTTCCCTATACATAGCACGAGTTATGTCTTCTTCATCGCTCTTGACTCTGAGGACATCGTTCGAGCTAAGTATAGGGGGTGTGTATATATTTCATATATACTTTAGCCATAACTCGTACTTTGTGTGAGTGTGTTAATAAATAAAAATGGCTAAAAACCACAAAAATTAAAATTTTTCATGTACATAATCTTCTTTTATTTGCACATACATAGCTATTGTACAAATTATTTTTGTAAAAATAATTTCAAAAATCTTTTGTGTAAAGCTTGTGTAAATATTTTCGTATCAAAATTATGTATATAGTACAAAATTTTTCCAAAATGTTTTGAAAATCAAAAGTTTGCAAAAATCTTGTGTAAATGTGTGTAAATATCTTTTTGAAAAACTTGCACTTCATGCATCATCATTCATGATTTCAAAACATTTTTCAAAAATTTTGCATGATTGTAAAATTTGTGTAAATAAGCATCTTTTTGTACATATGTATATAGTTTTCTGGATGATAGTTGACATTTAAACTAGCCTGGAATCAAATTGAGAAATGGAGCTTGATTAAGATCTTAATCCACCTAATTTCTAAGAGGAACCTTATAGGGCTTAGGTTTAAGGCTTTTCAGGTCCATGGTGACTTAATTCTTTGAGTCCACTAGGCTATGATCACATGTCATCTCAATGAGCCTAAGTAGAGCACTTAACAAAAACACATGACTCATATAGATTATGGCTTTACTTGGACAACCGCACTATGCACCGAGCTCTCTACGGATGAGGTGGTGAGGAGGCAGTCTTCCTTGACTTGGGGTAGCTGATGAATACCCATTCATCACTCTTTATTCTTATATTTTAGCTACAAAAACCTATGCAAATGCATGTAGATACTTGTAAATAGGAATAATTAGCAAAAGCATGCATCTTGTAAATATCTATAATTAGCATGTTTTTGTGCAAAAATAAAAGAATAAAGATTAAAAAGAAAAAGAGGGAAATATTTAGAATAAATATTGAGCAACCTGACCCAAGGGAGGGCTCAGCATGGGCCTGACCGCATAAAAACCAAAGTAGAGGGAGATAGGGGTCTAGTGTAAATATCTATGTAAATAAATAAAATTATATTTTCCTCACCCAAAAATATGCTTGTACATATTTTGTACATATTTAGAAGCTATTAAAAACAAGATAAAAATTTAAAAATCAAAAAGTTTAAAAATATCCTTTCACCATGTACATAGACCATGCCTCCTTATTTATTTAACCTTATAAATAAATAAAATTATTTTCTAAACTTTTTGTAAATATTCTATATTATATATTGTAAACAAATAAAATAAAAAGAATCAAAACAAAAATCAAATAAAAATAACAAAATTAAAAACACAAAAATATATTGTACATATACCATGTATATAGATGTATATATCTATTTATTTTACCTATATACATAAATAATAAAAACCAAATAAAAATACCCTTTTATTCCTTATTTTATTCTATAAATAAATAAAATATAAAATAGGAATAAAATTGTATAAAAATAATAATTAAAAATCAAAAATGAAAAAAAACTACATATTGTATTTATACCTATATATAGCTATATAATGTACATACCTTATTTTCATTTCCAAAAATTAATTAAAAATCACAAAAAATAGAAAAAAACAAATTAAAAATATTTCATGTTTTAAGTTTTTGAAAATTCGGTCATTTTATGGCCCAAAAAAATCAAATAAAAATTCAGAGCTTGGCGGGCTCTGATTGGTCCACGGGGGATTGTTGACCCCCGGTCAACTCCCCCCCAGGACCACCAGAGCCGGGTCTGCTGCGCCCGACCCACCTTCTCGGACTTTTCCCATGCAGACCCGAATCCTTTTCTCCCCAACTCCGGGTCCGGAATGTTCACGCATATCCGAGAGCTTCGCCGGAGCCTTCGCCTTGGGATCCGCGCACCAGCTCGCCCTACCCGCGCCCTTCTTCCCGGACCCGCCAGCATATTTAATCTCAGTTTCGCCCCCATTTTCATGCATCTTTGGCTCTCCACCCTTCAGCCCGTGACCTCCACAGCAGTCCCTGAGGTGACAGCTCTCGATTGCCCGTGTCGCAGCGAGGAGGGGGTGACCGGACCATCGATCCGGCGACGTAGCGCCGCCGTGCTCCGCCCAGTGCAGGAGCTCGAGCCTCAGGACCAGACGACCTTCGAGGCCACGATCGGGAGCTACCTCAACTCCAGCCTAGTCTACTTCGCCACCCAGGTAACCTTCTAGCCTTCCTATTTCGCCTAATTTCTAGGTTGCCCCAAATCGTAGCTCCGCCGAGTTCCGTCGATTCCGGCTATCTCGCATACCCTTTCGATCATCGGAACCCACGTTCACCATCGCCTTTCCTTCACGCACCTTCTCCGCCCCTTCGTTCAACCCAGCTCGCACATGAGCTGGGGTTCGAGCTCCACCGTCCGTCGCTCGCCGGAGCTCGCTCATCCCGACGCATCGACCACCTTCACGCCGCCTCATCGGGTCGAGGCACTTTGCCCTCGACCCGTGAAGCTTCTGACCCATCTTGCAGGACCAGAGGAGGCCATCTGAGGCTTCCCTACATCCAGGCCAGGAGCTTTCCTCCGCCGACCTCGCCGGAGCCCCTCCAGGGCTCGGCTGGGCCATCGGAGGCCACCACCAGCTGTGGGACTTCATCGCGGACCTGTTCCGATCTTCAGAGGCAGCTGACGAGGACCACCGCGCTCGCACCAGGCCGGCGAAACTCGCCGGCCAACTGTTCTTCTAGGATCCTCGAGCACCGTCCGATTACCCTCAGCGCTCCAGTTAGCATCTTGACCGTCCATCCACGGAGGAGCAGCCACCACCCGATCATTCAGAGGGGCGATCTGGACCGTTAGCGCAGAGAGAGAGACACCAGCACCCGAAGCCGTCAGATCTTCCACGTGTCTCCTCCACTGACGTCGATCAGGCTACGTGCGGGAGGAGAGAGCCGCCAGTCGTCCAGGACCGTCAGATCTGCTACGTGGCGCACATCCGGCCGTCGACGTAATAAAGGGGTAATTTACCGTAGGCTTCCTCTTAGTTTATGCTTTACGTTTCAATCCTGTAAATATTTTGCGTCTTTTATTTACGTTGGGATATTTGCACACTGGACCCCGTACCTTAGTTTATTTGCATTTATGCCCCTGTTTGTATGAGCCACGTGCGTCGTCACGTGTAGTTTGGTGTATTTGCAGTATATTCCCCGTAGTTCTGGTTGTTCGTGAATGAATGAAATGTTTTCATTAATTGCATATATGCCCCTGTGAGTGTTTTATTTGCACATGTGCGTCTTTTAGTGGGTTATTTGCAGAACAACCCCTAGACTTTTTGGTACGAGTTACCAAAAGGTCCTCGGACTTGTTTTTCTTACAAAAAGGTCCCTGAGTGCCCCAAGCACGCGCCGCGCGCGTGTTTTGCTGGGAAAATTGCACCTGGACCCCCAGAACTTCGGGTATTTGCACTTTAGTCCCTGTGCACAGTGCCCTCTTTTGATTTTTGAATAAAATATCAAATCACCTCCAAATTCGATGAAAATTTGACACATGGCTCCTGCCACGTTGTAGGATTTTTGAGAATTTTTGAGGACATTTTTGATTTTATTTGTTATTTTTAAAAATTCAAAAACCTTTGTTTTAGCTACTGTCTAGAAGTAAAAATCCCAAAAAAATATAAAAACCCTCTCAAAAATTCCAAAAAAATTAGGTACTGTTTCTTTTGTGTTTCTTGATTTTCTAGCCAATTTTGGCTATTTTTCATTGCTTAAAAACCATAAAAATTTAAAAACACTCAAAAACGCATAAAAATTATAATAAATAATCTAAAAACCCAAAAACAATAATTTTGGTGCTCAGATTTTCCTACTTTTCTCTAGTGTACAGGAAAATTACCTCCAGGTCCCTCTGATATCCTTAGATATTTTATCTTTGGATTTTGGGCCAGGCTGGACAGTGCCTTGCATTTTCAGTACTGTTTGATTTTTAGAAAATAAAATACACATTATAAAAATCCCAAAAATTCACCAAAAACACTAAAAAACCTAAAAAACACAAAAACATTTTTGTTTTAATTTTTGCTTGATTTTTGACACATTAAATAATTAGTCAAAGCTTGCTTGTTTTTGTGCTCCTTTTATTTTCTTCACATTTAAAAATCCAAAAAAATTATAAAAATCATTAAAAACCACAAAAAAATATTTTATCTTTGTTTTGTTTTATTTTTACTACTTCGTAGGCCTTTGGCCAACCCGTGCTCCTTGTGTTCGACCCTGGGTGCTGTACCAGGTTAAATATTTAGCAGGACCACTTGCCTTGTTTGATTGATTTTATTTCTATTAGTGGTTCGATTTTTCTTGATATACCCATCCTCTGAGATCCGGGTCGCAACGACCCTTGTCTTATTACCTCCACCCGTGTCTTTGGGAATTTTGGGGTTATCAGTAGCATATGAGGGTAGTACTTCTAGGCGGAACCTCTCTTCTTCTTATAGTGAAGGAAGTGCGTCTCAACTTGGTCTGGTTGCCATGAGGTCTAACGACGGGAGTTGTGGGTTGCAATAAAGCTTCAAAAGAGGGATAGTCTACTGGCTCAAGAGGAAAAACTCCGTGTATATATGCTGCACATGTATATGTTGTATAGATGCACTTGAAAAAAAAATGTGCAAAAAGAAAAGAACTCCAAAAAAGTGGTGGGTCTGAGAGAAAATGATAATCCCACCGGAGTATGTATATAAGTGCAATAAGCAAAGCTTGGTTTCATGATCCACCTGTTGTAGCTTGCAGCAGGGAGACTTGGCTACACTGGTCAAGCTCCCAAGGGTACTTGGCTACACTGGCCTTGACCCATTCTCTTCTTCCCCCTCTTCTTGAGCCGGTTGTACTTGAACTTAGAAGGGAATACCCCGCTCCTTGAGGAAAGAGTGGCCAGATTGAGGTCATAGAGTTACCTTGTTGGGGAGGGTTGTCAAGTTGCCATTTCTGAGGTAGAGAGCTTAGACTTCACATCCACAGGACAGGAAAAGATTCATGGTCTTCAGGGTTTGTGATTGATGACTTGTTCTGATCTGGAGCATTGAGGAGTCTTGATTATAGATTGGTGGAACTTAGAGGCTGTTAGGTTTTAAGCTTAAGTCTAAATAAGGTTCCGACACATTAATAATCCAAAGATCTGATTGAGCTCCATACCTCAATTTAATGAAGGCAAGTTTAATAATCAACCTTGATCCATGTGCATCCTCTTTTTCTTTTTCTTTCTTCTTTCTTTCTTTTTCACTTCTTTTTCAAATAAGTGTTTGCTAAGGGACTAGCAAAGTATAGTATAGGGGGGTGATGAATACCCATTCATCACTCTTTATTCTTATATTTTAGCTACAAAAACCTATGCAAATGCATGTAGATACTTGTAAATAGGAATAATTAGCAAAAGCATGCATTGTGTAAAAACCTATAATTAGCATGTTTTTGTGCAAAAATAAAAGAATAAAGACTAAAAAGAAAAAGAGGGAAATATTTAGAATAAATATTGAGCAACCTAACCCAAGGGAGGGCTCAGCATGGGCCTGACCGCATAAAAGCCAAGTAGAGGGAGATAGGGGCTCATGTGTATATTTATATAAATAAATAAAATTATATTTTCCTCACCCAAAAATATGCTTGTACATATTTGTATATATTTAGAAAACATTAAAAACAAAATAAAAATTTGAAAATCAAAAAGAACAAAAATATCCTTTCACCATGTACATAGACCACTCTCCTATATTTATTTAACCTTATAAATAAATAAAATTATTTTCTAAACTTTTTGTAAATATTCTATGTTATATATTGTAAATAAATAAAATAAAAAGAATCAAAACAAAAATCAAATAAAAATTACAAAATTAAAAATACAAAAATACATTGTATATATACCATGTATATAGATGTATATATCTATTTATTTTACCTATGTTTATAAATAATTAAAATCAAATAAAAATACCCTTTTATTCCTCATTTTATTCTATAAATAAATAAAATATTAAATAGGAATAAAATTGTACAAAAATAATAATTAAAAATCAAAAATAAAAAAAAACTACATATTGTATTTATACCTATATATAGCTATATAATGTACATACCTTATTTTCATTTCCAAAAATTAATTAAAAATCACAAAAAAATAGAAAAAATTAAAACAAAAATATTTCATGTTTTGAGTTTTAATTAAATCGGCCATTTGTTATTTTTAATTCAATTTCTAAATCTTTTTCTGACGTGGCTGATTCCCATTGGTCCACGGGGGTTGTTGACCGCCCGGTCAACTCCCCCCTGTGGACCACTTCCCACGGGTCTGGTTCGCGGACCCGACTTCTCCCATTTATTCCCGCCAGACCCGATCACCATTTAGCCTAACCCAGGGTCCTAATCACTCCCCAAGTATCCGGGAATCTCGCCCGACATTGATCCTAGGGATCCGTGCTCAATCGAGCTGGACCCGCGCCCTTCTTCCCGGACCTGCACCCATATAAATTCCCAGCTCCGCCACCTTATTACGCATCTTTGGTTCCCCCATTCTCTGTCCCGTGACCTCCACAGCAGCCCCGGAGGTGACAGCTCTCGGTTGCCCGTGTCGCAGCGAGGAGAGGGGCTGGTTTCCACTGATCCGGCGACTTAGCGCCGCCGTGCTCCGCCCAGAGCAGGAGCTCGAGCCTCGGGCCGAGACACCCCTTGAGGCCACGACCAGGAGCTACCTCAGCTCCAGCATAGTCTCACCATCCGCCCAGGTAACCCCTTAGCTTCTCTATTTAGCTTAATTTCTAGTTTGCCCCAATTTGCACCGCCACTGTGTTTCGTTGATTCCGACCACCTCGCGCATCATTTCGATCATCGGAACCCATATTCACCTTCGCCGTCCCTCCGCGCACCTTCTCCATACACCCATCCAACCCAGCTCGCACAGGAGCTGGGGTTCGAGCTCTACCGTCTGTCGCTCGCCGGAGCTCGCTCATCCCGACGCATAGACCACCTTCACGCCGCCTAACCGGGTCGAGGCACTTTGCCCTCGATCCGCGAAGCTTCTGACCCATTTTGCAGGACCAGAGGAGGCTATCTGAGGCCTCCCGACATTCGGCCAGGAGCTCTCCTCCGCCGACCTCGCCGGAGCCCCTCCAGGGCTCGGCTGGGTCATCGGAGTCGACCATTAGCTGCGGAGCTCCATCGCGCATCTTCTCCGATATCCGGAAGCAGCAGAGGAGGACCACCGCGCTCGCACGAGGCCGGCGAAAGTCGCCGGCGACTTGTTCTTCCACCATCCTCCCTGACCGTCAGATCAAACTTAGAGCTCCAGATCAGATCACGACCGTTCATTCGCGGAGCTGCAGATAGCGTCAGATCAGTTGAGGTGTGATCCCCGCCGTTGGTTCACCGAGGGTTCGGCCACTACGTACGAGGACCGTCCGATCTCCACGTGGAGAACCCTCCACCGTTCGATCAGGCCGAGCCTTTCAAGGTCAAAGGCGCCACCGCTCTCGTTCGTTGGATCTGCTACGTGGCGCACATCCGGCCGTCGGCGTAATAAAAGGGGTAATTTGTCTTAGGCCCCCTCTTAGTTTATGCTTTTAGTTTCAGTCCTGTAAATATTTTGTGCCTTTTATTTACGTTGGGCTATTTTGCACACTGGACCTCATGCTTTAGCGTATTTGCTTATATGCCCCTGTTTGTGTGAGCCACGTGCGTCGTCACGTGTATGTTTGGGTCATTTGCAACTTTAGTCCTGTAGTTCTGGATGTTCGTTAATGAATGAAATATTTTTAGTAATTGCATATATGCCCCTGTGAGTGTTTTAATTGCACACGTGCGTCTATTAGTGGGTTATTTGCAATACGGCCCCTGGACTTTTTGGTACGAGTTACCAAAAGGTCCTCGGACTTGTTTTTCTTACCAAAAGGTCCCTGAGTGCCCCAGGCACGCGCCGCGCGCGTGCGTTGCTGGGTTAATTGCACCGGGAACCCCAGAGCTTCGGGTATTTGCACTTCAGTCCCTGTGCACAGTGCCCTCTTTTGATTTTTGAATGAAATATCAAATCACCTCCAAATTCGATGAAAATTTGATACATGGCTCCTGCCATGTTGTAGGATTTTTGAGAATTTTTGAGGACATTTTTGAGTTTATTTGTTATTTTTAAAAATTCAAAAATCTTTATTTCAGCCACTGTCTAGTTTTAAAAATCCCAAAAAAATATAAAAACCCCCTCAAAAATTCCATAAAAATTAGGTACTGTTTCTTTTGTGCTCTTTTAATTTCTAGCCAATTTTGGCTATTTTTCACTAAGTAAAAACCCTAAACATTCAAAAACACTTAAAAACTCATAAAAATTATAATAAGTAATTTAAAAACCCAAAAACAATAATTTTGGTACTCAAATTTTCCTTGTTTTGTCTAGTATACAGGAAAAATACCTCCAGACTCTTGAGATCCTTAGATATTTTATTTAGGGATTTTGGTCCTGGCTGGACAGTACCTTGCTTTTCTATCGCTGTTTGATTTTTAGAAAATAAAATATACATCAGAAAATTATCAAAAATTAACCAAAAACACTAAAAAACCTAAAAAACATAAAAACATTTTTGTTTGAATTTTTTCTTGGTTTTTGACACATTAAATAATTAGCCAAAGTGTGATTGATTTTGTGTTTCTTTTATTTTCTTCACATTTAAAAATCCAAAAAAATATAAAAATCACTAAAAATCATTAAAAATACTTGTCTTTTATTTTATTTTATTTTTACTACTTCGTAAGCCTTTGTCCAACCCGTGCTCCTTGAGTTCGACCCTGGGTGCTATACCAGGTTAAACATTTAGCAGGACCGCTTTCCTTGCTTGATTGATCTTATTTTTATTTAGTGGTCCGATTTTTCTTGATATACCTATCCTCTGAGATCCAGGTTGCAACGACCCTTGTCTTATTACCTTCACCCGGGTCTTTGGGAATTTTTAGTCATCAGCTACGCTCCATCCTATCGCCTTGCGGTTCTTTTCAAGAACCCCCATCAGACGGGATTCCTGCTCTCCAGTCAAAACGGCAGAGATAATGACTGGGTACATCTCATGCTCACCCGCAAGGAACCTATACTTCAGCGACGTAGGAAGTGGATTCAGCTCTGGACAACTGGGTGCTGGTGGATCTGGCCTCTGAAAGCTCTGAGTGAATGCTGCCAAATCCGCATGGGAGAACTGAAACTCTCGCTCACAATCAGAATCTTGAGAAGGCTGCTCTACTGGACTCTCTCTGCTCTGCATGGCATCTACCTCATCCCTAGCTGCAGGCTCAGTGGAAGTCAGACATGGCATGAGATCATCAAACTCTGCCCAATCAACATCTGACTCTGAGGGATCTGTATCATCGTCAGAAAACAACTATGTCTCACGGTCAAGAACCGGCTCTGCTGCCTTAAAGGTATCCTGGACCAGGAATGCGCTCTCCAAGCTCTCCTCTGCTGGCGTCTCTGCATCAGCAGATTCTGAAGGTGAGAGGATGGCCTGTGCATCTGGGTTTGCCCAAACTGCCTCGTCATCTGTGATCACAAAGTCGCAGTCCTGGTGGATGTCTAGCCCTGCATCTGTCATCTGCTCTAAATCAGTGGTCGGCTCTGAGCATGCTTAATCTCTGACTCTGATGTCCTTGACCGTCTCTATTTGTACACTCTCGCCCTCGATGCGAAAGTATACCTTCCCGCTATCATGGTCGATCATTGCCTTGGTTGTGGCCAAGAACGGGCGACCTAGAATGATAGGGGTATCGGTCACAGACTCAGGGATCTCCATGTCCAACACAACGAAGTCCATGGGGAATTGCAGGCCCTGAATCGTGACGACAACGTCCCTCAGCAACCCCTTCAGCCTCTTGACAGATCGATCAACAAACTGAAGGACTGTCCTGCTCTGTCATAGAGTGCCTAACTCGAAGCGGTCGAGAAGGGCTGCCGGAAGTAGGTTGATCAATGAACCGCTGTCTAATAGAGTGTGTTCGAACCTCTGCTCTCTGATATGGCATCTGACATAAGGGGCTCCTGAATCTGGCCTCTTGGCCGGCAGACGGTTTTGAATCGTGAAACAAGTCGCCCTGGTCAGCACATGGATCTCAGACTGGTGGTTCCTCCTCTTCCTCCTAACTGTGGTCTTGTCTCTGAGCGATCTCTGGAGTAGAGGGATTTACTCCAAGGCCTCCTGAAGAGTCAGCTTAATGTGGAACATGTCGATCATATGCTGGTTGAACTCTTCCTGCTGCTTCTTTTTGGGATTTTCAATTTTCTTCCCCTTTCCCATGTGAAGTGCTCTAGGGAAGGGGATAACAGGGTCCTTCTCAAATGAAGGACTAGGAGAGGGTCTAGGCTGCTCAACGACAGAATCCACACATACATCAAGTACCACAGGTGGATCAGAAGAAAATAAACCCTTTCCTTTATTGCCATAAGTGTCTTGAGATACATGAACAGAAGGAAAGACTACAGGACTATCATAAGTAAAAACGGTGGCATCAGCACCACCCTCGGCATGTTGACTCGCGGCATCAACACCGCGCTCTGGCTCGGCAACACTGGTGGTGTCAGTACCACCTCCTCCAACCGGTGAAGCGACGACATCAGTACCGTCGGTGGGATCAATATCCATGGTGGCATCAGTACCACCGTCATCATCTTTCGCGACATCAGCACTGCGCTCCTCCTCGCCTGGCGCTCTGTAAGTGGCCTCAGGGTGTCGCTCAGACGAGGCGCCGCCTGCTGGCATCCTACCGCTCCTAAGTGTGAGAAAGTCAGTATCAAACAGATATGCAGACATATCACCAAAAGAATCACTCGGAGTGGCATACTCTGTGAAATCTACATGCTCAGACTTCCTCTTGAGGTTTTTCGGGTTCGGCTCGATCTGGGCAGGGATGGAAGCCTTCCCTCTCACAATCTCTCGCATCTCCTGGCGGAACTCATCCATCTCCCGTCGAAAAGTAGCCTGCTGATCGGTCAGGAGGCGGGCTATGTCATCTAAGGCGGGAATCTCATAGGATGGCCCATGAGAACCTGACGGGTGGCCTCGCTGGTAGTGAGGCTGCTGCTGTGGCTGGTGCTACAGGTGAGAGGGGTATGACTGGGGATGATACTGCTGCTGAGGCTGATCATGCCTCCATGAATGTCCCTGCTGATAGGGACGAGGACCATACTGGGATGACTGATGCTGCTGTTGGTACACTGGGCGCTGCTGCTGCTGGTGATCTCGCTGATGGTCATACTGGCCACCCTGACTTGAAGGCTGCTGCTGGGAACTGGCACCTCCGGCCGACCAACGGAATTCGAGATCGTCTCATCGGATACTAGGCTGGGGTCGGTCGTACCAAATCCTGTTGACATCCATCAACGGCTCTGACTCGTAAGGGGTGGCGGGAGTACTGCCAGAGGCTGATCTGGCTGGTAGACCACCATCTGCATGTCTGGAGATGGTGGCGACTGGTAGTGTGGCTGCGGCTGCTGGTACAGCTCCGCGTGTACAAGGTGAACCTGTCTAGGCTACTGGGAGCGCTGGGACGAACTACCGCTGCTGCTCGGATCTCCTCATGCTTGAAGACGGGGCTGAGAAGCCATCTGTGCCTCTAAGAGACACATGAGTTGTGAGTTCAGGTCACTCAACGTCTATGCCATCTGCTCTATCTGCGTGATACCCTGGCACTGCTTCTTCTCTATGATCTCCATCCGGTCCAGCTTCTCTCTGATAATGCCCATGTCAGCGGCTGTGGACTCGGCCTGTGCAGCTGCCACTTATGAAGTGGAAGGAACGGTGTCGACCCGTGCGATCCTCTGGTACTGCACAGTCTGTGGCTGGGGGAGTCCCTATGTATAGAGTCGGGTCTGGGACATCACAGCGTAGTTCTCAGCCATCTCCTTGTAGATGGCCCAGACCTGATCCTCGTCCTTGGCAAAGTAGGACCCACCACATGAAGCATTCACCAGGACTTGTCGCTCTGGTGTCAGCCCGCAGAAGAAGCTCTGAACTAAGTCCGGCTTCGAAATCTCATGGTGCGGGCATCTGTCGGTCAGCTCACAGAACCTCTCCCATGCCTTGTGGAATTGCTCATTGGGGAGCATGGAGAAGTTGCTGATCAGGGCCCTCGCTGCGTTCGTCCGTCCGAGTGGATAGTACTTGTTCAAGTACTCGGTGCAGAGCTGCTCCCAGGTGTACACGAACTTACCCAGATGCTTCAGCCAGGTGGTTGCTCTATCGGCCAGTGAGAAGGGGAAGGCAATCATACGGATGGTATCCTCGTCCACCTATCTGTCGTGGACGGTGCTGCAGATCATCAGAAACTCCAGGAGGTGGAGATGGGGCTCCTCAGTGGTGAGCCCATGGAACCCGGGGAGAAGCTGCAAGGTGTTCGGGGGGAACTTGAAGTCCCCCATGATAGCTGGTAAAACCACCCAACGGTGCGTCAGTGTCAATCCGGGGTTGTGTAACTCCCGCATCGGTCTTGGCTGGTCCGGTGCTGCCGCTGCTGCGACGGCTGCTACTGCGGCTGCTGCTGCTGCATCGTCAGGTCTCCTCGGCCCGTCTCCGGGCCCGCGCTGATCGCGGTCTGCTCTCATCTACTCCATCTCGCGCCTCATCTCTATCATGAATGCACCCTGATCCCTCAACTGCTGCTAAACTGTCTCTAAGGAGGCGACCAGGGTGGAGTTGATCGCACCTTGGTCCATGATGAATGTCTGCTCGGCTCGGGGACCTCCGGTGTGGTCGTCACTGCTGCCGTCCATGGTCTCTGCAAAGGCAAAAGACCCAAACTCAGGTGCCGATAAATCTGATTGTGGTCTCTCATCTGGCACTGGCATCTCAGGATTGGTAGAATGGTGGTCGAGGGGGAACAGGGTGGAGTCGAACTCGGGTTCGGAGAGAGGGTCTCGGCTCTCGCGAACCAACCTAGATGAGCGAGCGGGAGTGCTGAAAAGTGGTGTAGCAAGAGGCTGCCTAAGGGACCTCCTGCCCATCATCTTGATCTGGCGAGTCGGGCGGATGGGATCTGGTAACAACTATGATTAGCAAACAAACCCCTGATTCACCTACTCAATGCGAGCTGAAGACCGTAAGAGTTCGGTCAATTTATCTTGTCAGTTTTTATTAGGTGATCAAGTCAAGATAGCAGAGCGATTACGTGACCTGTTGGGAATCCGATTCCGCCATGAGACTGGCCAGATCCCAAACTAGATCTTTCCCATTCAGTACAAGCTGCAGATCGTTTACCGGCAACCCGATCGGCTCGCTCTGTTAAGGATATCGCGGCCCGCTTTATCAGAGACCGGAGCGATCGTCACTGGAACGACTAGCCCAGAAGCAGTAGTCTGAAAGGGGTCCAGATGTGGCTCTATCCTAGGGTGCGGGTCACTCTCTCGCACATGCAAACCAGACAAGGAGGGGGTTGCTCTCCCCAAGATAAATTTTTCTGGTGAGTGTCTTTTAGGGTCAAGTTGAGTTAGCAGTCCTAATTTTATGGTTTTGATTTTTAGGTATTTTTCAATAACAAACAATCTCCTACCGAATTTTTCGGTTCTCCTAGTTATTTAAGTCCAAAAACGGGGGGAGAAGTCGAAAAAGACGATGCACGGGAAATCAATGATGCATGCAAAGTAAGAAATGCGTACCTGACTCCATCAGTCTACATGCAATATGATCCGTGCAGAATTGAAAGACAGAAATAAAACTACCTAAATGATGCAAGAGGAAATCTGAGCCCTAAGCAAGCAGTTCTACTCGAAAGCACAATGGCTAAGTGGTCAATCAAGAGGGTCGGTGTCCGGCCTCGGATGTCGATCGGTGCCCGCCACAACGGGTCCTGCCAGCGCTGTATACGACCTCTAGCAGTGTGTGACCCCTCAGGTGACCAAATAGTCTTTTTATTAAGTTTTTATTTTGGTCCAATTAACGGTCTTTAGGTACAGGCAAGGTTATTAAGTGTGTGGACCCTACTATTTACGGCGCAATCAAGCAAAAATCCTAAGCTAAGGCTGAAATCCGCGAGAAATAAATGCAGTAAATAATTGATAAAAACTGCGTAAAAAGCCACGAAAAAGCTGAGGGGTCCCCCGAGCACACCGATGCTCGGCGAAATAGACCCCGAGAGTCTAAGTGTCTGAGTCTGAGTGTCCTGTCCCTGTATTATTACAACAGTTCAAATAAGAAGGAAATAAACCTAATCTAAACTATCTACTCCCGCACTCTGCTGCCTCCTCGCACTCTCCTACGGCTCCGTGCAGAAGGGAGCCGCCTCCGATTCCCGCAGTTGCATCGACTCCTCGAGAGGAGCTGCCTCGATCCTTGGGCCCTTGCAAGTAAACAATAAAGTGTCAAAGATCAAGTAAATAAGGCAAATAAACAAAACAGGGTATATGTGCAAAAATGGGAAATAAAAATAAACACTCAAAACAATCAAAAACAAAATAAAAGAAAATAAAATCAAATGAAAATAAAAGAAAAACGAAAAGCCGCGAAAAGCCGTGGACGAAGAAAAAGCTGCGGAAAGCCGCAAAAATAAAAAAAGAAAACAAAACAAAAAGAAATGCGACTACTAAGTCGTGCTCCCCGGCAACGACGCCATTCTGATGAGCCAAAATTCTATCAATCAATCCGGGATCAGGTATAAATCATCACTCTCGGGTCGTTGCGACTCGGATCGAGAAAGATCTCAGCTTAATCAAGAAAAATAGAGATCAGACCACCAATCAATGAGATAAAATAAAAAAAACCAAAATAGTGACCTTGGCTATGAGATTAGCCTGGTGTAGCACCCAAGGTCGGACTTAGGGAGCACGAGTTGGCCTCGCAGCCTACGAAGTAGTCAGAAAGTAAAATAAAACAGAAACAAGTATTTTTGGTGGGTTTTAAATATTTTTATATTTTTTTGGATTTTTAATAATGAAGGAAAATAATAAAAAGACAAAAGCAAGCAACTTCAACCAATTATTTAAACACTCAAAAAGGGTCCAAAAATTCAAACAAAAATATTTTTATGCTTTTTAAGTTTTTTACTGTTTTTAGTGACTTTTTGAGATTTTTTTATTTTTTTATAGAATTTTCTAAAAATCAAAAAGGGTGAAAACAGTGAACTGTTGTCCGGCCAAGCTTAAAAGGGACAAAAAATATCAAATGGTCCTGTAATAGTCTGGAGGTAAATTTTATGAAAAATAGAAACAATAAAGAAAATTCAGAAGAAAGGTTTGTATTTTTTTTTTTGGGTTTTCTATAATTTTCTATCATTTTTTAAATTTTTAAGTATTTTTTAATTTTTATGTTTTTCTATATCCAAAAATTGCCCAAAACTCACAGAAAATCAAACACACAAAAACAAATAAAACTTAATTTTTTTTGAATTTTTAAAATAGTTTTATATTTTTTTATGAATTTTTAATCTGGACAGACACAAAAATGACGGTTTTTGAATTTTTAAAATAGAAAAATACCTCAAAAATGAATTAAATTTTTGGTGAAAATTTTACACGTGGCAGGAGCCACGTGTCCAATTTTCACGCGATTTGGACTTAATTTGATATTTTATTTAAATAAAAAATAGGCTCACAGTGCACATGGACCTATCTGTAATAAAAAGTATCTTCAGGGGCTGAAAAGTAACAAATCCATAAAGTTGGGGATCCCTCGTGCAAAAACTCCAAGAACGCACGCACACTGCACGTGTTCTGGGCACGGAGGGACCTATATGTAAGAAAACTTACATCCAGGGGCTTATTAGCAACACGTGCTAAAAGCCTAGGGAAGAAGTTGCAAAATGCCCAACCAATTCAGCACATGTTGAATAAAATCATTCACAGGGGTATGGATGCAAATATCAGAAAATAAACTTTATTCCATAACTCATAAAAACGTCAGCCCATACAACGCAATTTTTCCAAAAATCACGTGACGAAGCACGTGTCTCACACAAGCTGGGAAGAAAATGCAAATACAATAAAGGTTCAGGTCCTAAGTGCAATTTAACCAAAATAGAAACAACTATATCTAATATTTATAGGACTAAAGAAGAAATACAAAAACAGGAGGGGCCTAAGTATAAATTACCCTTATTATCCGAAGGCTGAGGGCGTGCGACGTGGAAGATCGGACGACTGCTAGGAGAGGGCACCCCTTCACTGGATCGGACGGTCCTGATCACCCCAAGCAGATCTGACGGTGGCTGGGTCCCTTTAAATGGATGGCTGGGATTGAATCTGGGACGTCGGGGATGATCAAACGACGGAGGAGGGTCCTGGAAGAACACTTCGCCGGCGAGCTTCGCCGGTTCCGTCCGTCCGGTGTGGACCTCCTCTGGAGCTGTTGGAAGGTGGTATCGCTTCGTCTCGGTTCTCCGCAGCGACTGGGATCCTCCGATGAGACCGGAGACCACCGGAGTGGTCTGGCGATGTCGGAGGCTCGAAGCTCCTGGGATCGAACTCAACGACCCTCAGATGGGTCGCATTTGGCCTGCAAAACAACCTAGGAAGCTTCCTGGGTCGACGGCAAACTGCCTCGACCCGGTTAGAGGTGGAATGGGTGGATGTGTGCGTCAGGGCGACACCCTCCGGCGAGGCGACGGCGGAGGAGGGTGAACTCCCAGTTCCTGGGTGAACCGGGATGGATGGAAGGGCGTAGCAGGTGGAGAGGAGTATGGCGAAGATGACGGTCGGGTCGGACGATGGAATGGATGATCGGAGCGGGAGTAATCGATGAAAGATGGAGATGGGTCGATTTGGGGGTAATCGAAAATTAAAGAAAAATAGGAAGAATCGGGTCTACCTGATGACGGGAGCCGACTGGGGATGAGCTTAGGAAGCTCTGGGTCATTGCATCGAAGGGTTGTCGGAACCCGAGGCTCGGGCGCAGCTCGTGGCGGCGCACGGCGGCGGATGTCGTCGGATCAGTGGCAACGGACGTCCTCTCCTCTCTTCGACACTACGCTCACTCAGCTGTCACTCTGGGGAGCACAATGGAGGTCCTGGGACGAAGGGGCGGCACCAAAGATGGCGTGAAATTGCGGCCGAAGTTGGATGTTTATACGGCTAAGGGTCCGAGAAGAAGAAGGTCGGGCGTGTTGTCGAAGCTCGGATCCCGAGGAAAAACCACCGGGCGTGGATCTCGGATATATCTAATCTGATTATGACCCGGGGTTTGATTATTTAGGGCTCGGATCTGGCTTAGAAAAATAAGTGAAGTCAGGTTGTGCGCACAGATCCGAGTGGACTGGTCTTGGGGGGAGAGCTGACCAGGGGTCAACAATCCCCCGTGGACCAATCAGAGGCTGCCATTGGATATTTATTTGAAAATTCAATTTAAAATAGTAAATGGCCTTATTTCAAAAAAGTCAAAACATGAAAAATGTTTCTTTATTTTTAAGTTATTTTTTTGTGATTTTTATTTATTTTTTTGAAATATAATTTAGGTATTTACAAATTATTATTATTATATACAAGTATCTACATATGTATTTTTTATTTTTTATTATTTATTTATTTATTTTTATACAATTTATTCCAATTTTATATTTTATTTATTTATAGAATAAAATGTAGAATAATAGGGTATTTTTATTTTATTTTTATTAATTATTTACAAGGGTGAAATAAATAGGTATATACAAATATGTACATGGTATATATACAATGTGGAATTTGATTTTTGTTTTATTTCTTTTTATTTTATTTTTATTTTTGTGATTTTTATTTTATTTATTTACATTATGGAATATGGAATATGTACATATTTTTATGGGATTAAATAATTTATTTATAAGGAGAAATAAATAGATATGTGGTTTTTATACACAAGGTCTATGTACAAGGATGAAGGAATTTTATTTTTAATTTTGTTTTTCCATTTTTATTTTGATTTTATATTTACAAATATATACACATAAATAAGAACACATTTTTATTTTTATTAAGAGGAAAATAATTTTATTTATTTACAGGTATATATACAAACACATGAGCTTCCCTATCTCTCTCTACTTGGGTTCTTTTGCGGTCAGGCCCATGCTGAGCCCTCCCTTGGGATTAGGTCGCTCAATATTTATTCTAAATATCTCCCTCTTTTTCTTTTATTTCTTTATTCTTTTTTTATGCACAAAAACATGCTAAATATACATATTTACACAAAGCATGCTATTTGACAATTATTGCTATTTACAAGGATATACATGTGTTTTGCATAGGTTTTGTAGCTAAAATAAAAGAATAAAGAGTGCCGAATGGTTATTCATCACTCCCTGGCAACAACGCCATTTGTTGAACATGAAAATCGGGAGGTCGTGTTGACTCACAAGGCAGATCAGCAGTCGTTGAGTTGACCTCGCACGAAATCCGGAATTCAAACAACAATTAACCCACAACAGAGATCAAACAATGAAAAACGGTGCGGAGTTAAAATTTATTATAACTCTACAAAAGATGTGTATAGTGCAAGTAGTGTAGAGGTCGAACACAGGGAGCAAACGGGTAGATCAAGGCAATAATGCACAAAAGTGAATGTGATTAATTTTTCTATAAGTGCTTGTTTTTTGTGGGTTTTTTATTTTAAATTTTTTTATTTTAATTTTTTAATTTTTATATTTTGATTTTTAATTTCCGATTTTGTATTTTCTTTTTATATTTTATAGTTTTTGTATTTGTTTTGCTTTTCGAATTTAAAATAAGATATACATATAATAAATTAAAGAGAGATAATGTATTTATAAAATTAGGAAAAATAACAAAATTCAGGAAATAAAATATTTTTGTGCTTTTTTAATTTTATAATGTTTTTGTGATTTTTCGAGTTTTTTGCTAATTTTTTTGTATTTTTAAAGTCAAAAATACTTAAAACAGGGTATAAAATAAATAGCTGAGATTAAAATGGAGATGAAAAATAGTAATCAGATTCAAAAACTCTCCAAATTAATTTTTAATTAAAGATAATACAATAAAAAAATTAGGCACAGAAATTAGATTTTTAGGATTTTTTAAGAAATTTTAATATTTTTATAAAGATTTTAGGGGTTTTGCAATTTTTATGGGTTTTCTTTTGTATTTTTTAATGATTTTTTAAAGTAAAAGTCATTAAAATACCCAAAATATATTTTTTTAGAATTTTTCAATAATTTTTTATAATTTTTATGTATTTTCTAATGAAAACAGAGATAAAAATGCATGTTTTGATTTTTTATAAATATTAAATGATGTAAAAATGTAAACTAAAAATATGGCATTAAAGTAGAATGCAACAAAGACAAGGTATTTTTTTTGGGATTTTCTAGGGTTTTATAGATGCATGAAATAAATAAAAGCAATAAAGAGAATATTCACCCCTAGTAGGGTATTTTCGTAATTAAGCAAAAGTCTAGGGGCTAAGTTGTAAATATTTCAGAAAAATATAACGCAACCAATTAGAAATACCTAAAAATCCAACGTTATATCTGCAAATTTGCCAATGTCACTTGCACAGGGCACGTGACCTGGCAGGGACCTATTCGTAATTATGAGATACCGGGGGGCTAGATTACAAATTCTCCAAAAATATTGTACTGAATAAAAATTTTTTAGGACTAATTACAAATTACAAAATAAGCAAGGGTCCCGGTGTAAAATTCCCCTACCTCACGTACGCAAGTCACGTGAGGTGACATGGACAGGGACCTCAATGCAAATACTTGAACTACAGGGGTGTTTTTGCAAAATGTAAAAAATAAAAAATGGCATATAAATGATTATACACTAAATATTAAATATAGAAACGAGCAGGGCTAAAGCATAAAATACCCACGCCTAGGGATCTGACGGCAGATACTCTTTTACTTGCCACGTGTCGAAGATCCAGCGGCTGATACCGCTTCACGATCGACGGCCGTGATTAGACCCAACTAAAAGAGCTGACGGTGCTGGGTAGACAGGATCCAATGGCAACTGCATGATCTGGGCTTCGGCCTTGATCCGACGACAGAGAGCTTAACGAAGAACAGGGAAGAGCTGCCGGTAGAGCGGCCTTCCCCGACCTCGATCTCGGCCTCCGGTGCTTCTTCAAGCTCCAAAATGGCCGTGACGACTCCTGCGAAGGTCCTCTCAGTGCTAGAGTACCCAATAGACCCCGACGATCACCGGAGGGCTTGTACGAAGGCAATGAAGCTTCGCAGCTCCAAGATCCTCCGTCGAGCCACCAAAACTACTCCAGCTTCGTCTTTGTCGCTCAAACCTGCACAAGAAGCAGCTGGGGACGAGGGCAAACTACCTTGTTCCGTTAGAGGTGTGGAATGGATGCGAAGGGAGCGAGGTGGGGGCTCGTCGGAGCAAGCCATGATGAGGAGTGGATGAAGGTGACGTGTCAGGAAAAAGGCGAGAGGAAATGTAGTGGTTGAATCCTAAGATGAAGAGAAAGCTAAAAATGCAGGAAAAAAATGAAAGAAATGTAAACCTCAATGGCCGGCAGCCAGAGATGAACCTCACGGCCAAGATGGCTGGAGATGGGTGGAACAACGCCTCGGCCCTCGCCTGAGCTCTGCGCACGTGCTGGAGGAGGCCTGTCACGCCTCCGGTCCGGAGCACGGCGAAAGGAGTCCACACTATGGTCGAAGAGGGTTCGAATTCGAGAGGGAAAGGTTCGAGGGTTTTTTGAACAAGTGAAGGTCGCGACTCCAAGATCGATGACCTGCCTGTGTGAGACACGTGCTTCGTCACGTGATTTTTGGAAAAATTGCGTTGTATGGGCTGGCGTTTTTATGAGTTATGAAATGAAGTTTATTTTCTGATATTTGCATCCATACCCCTGTGAATGCTTTTATTCAACATGTGCTGAATTGGTTGGGCATTTTGCAACTTCTTCCCTGGGCTTTTAGCACGTGTTGCTAATAAGCCCTTGGAAGTAAGTTTTCTTACATCTAGGTCCCTCCGTGCCCAGAACACGTGCAGCGCACATGCGTTCTTGGAGTTTTTGCACGAGGGACCCCCAGCTTTCTGGATTTGTTACTTTTCAGCCCCTAAAGGTACTTTTTATTACAGATAGGTCCCTATGCACTGTGAGCCTATTTTTGATTTAAATAAAATATCAAATTAAGTCCAAATCGCGTGAAAATTGGACATATGGCTCCTGCCACTGTGTAAAATTTTCACCAAAAATTTGTTACATTTTTGAGGCATTTTTATATTTTTAAAAATTCAAAAACCGCCATTTTTGTGTCTGTCCAGATTAGAAATTCATAAAAAATATAAAAACTGTTTTAAAAATTCCAAAGAAATTAAGTTTTGTTTGTTTTTGTGTGTTTGATTTTTCTGTAAGTTTTTGGCGATTTTTGGATATTGGAAAAACCATAAAAATTAAAAAAACACTTAAAAATTTATAAAAATTCTAAAAAATTATAGAAAACCCCAAAAAATACAAACTAAAGAAAAAGAAGGAAATATTTAGAATAAATAATGCGTGACATAAACCCAAGAGAGGGTCCAGTATGGGCCTGATCGCCAAATAAAATAAGTAGAGAGAGATATGGCCACTCTAAACCTTGTACATATACACCATTTATATATATATATAATTTATTTTTACAAAAATAAAAATAAAAAGGTGTTTTTATTTCCTTGTACATATTTCTCAAAATAAAACAAAATTATAAAAATAAAAAAATAAAATAAAACTCTCTCTCTCACCTTGTATACAATACATGTAAATATGTACCTTTCCTATTTTATTTATACTTGTAAATAAATAATAAAAATAAAACAAAAATAATTTTATTTTCCAAAAATTGTGTTGTAAATAAATAAAATACAAAATTAGAGTATTTATGTAAAAATAAGAAAATTAAAAATAAATGTACAAAATACATAGGTATTTTATACTTGTATATAAACAATATACTGTATATATCATAAATTATTTTTCATAAAAATAAAAAAATCACTGAAAAATAGTTTAGAGAATAACAAATATTTCTCATTTTGTATACTTTTTGATTTAAAATCATTTGCTATTTTTAATTGATTTTACAAATATTTTTGGATTCCTATTTTCTGATTGGTCTAGAAGGAATGTTGACCCTGGTCAACTCCCCCTCCCAGACCTCCCTTTGCGCAGATCCGGGTTTTGCGCTCTTTTCTACAAATTCTCCAGACCCAATCCGACCACTATCTTCTTCGATTCGAGACTCCGATTGTCGAGGGGGGATCCAAGATCTTCGCCCGATGATTCCTTTAGGGATCCTCCCCTTGGTTCGCGTGCCCTGACCCATTTCTTCCGGCTACTTGGGACATGCTATAAAGGTCTTCATTTGCTCCCCCAGCTCCTCAGCTCACGCCGCACCTCTTTCTGGTACCCTAGATACCGCCACCTTGGTGACAGCAACCGAAGACCACCTTTAGTCATCGAAGAGGTGTTGTGTAGCTGTAGCTCGCCTATCGTGGCCGGAGCACCGTCGCGAAGAGCCTCCTCCGCCAGCCGCATCGAAGTCGAGGCAAAGAACCCGCCGACCAACTCCCCTAGAGCTCAGGATCCTCTTAAGACCTTCAGGTAATCTTTCCATATCTCCTATCTCCTCCATTTACTCAATCTTTCGTTTGCCATCTGCTTCTGCTCCGCCAGCTCCGACCTGCCGGTCGGAACCTCTTCACAGTCATCCATCCATTCAGATCAACGACTCCGCTCACCCTCCACCTTCTTATACCATCTGATCATCCTGACCTTGTCTCGGATTGCCAGGATTAGGCCACCGATCTCATCTATAGCCTTTGCCGAAGATCGATTTCCCATTCGCCACCGCTTCTCTCTAGTTTATGCCCAAGAACCCCGACTGGAGCATTGCTCCGAGTCCGAGCTTTCTCCTACAGGCCTTACTGCGCGTGGAACGACCCAGATCACCTTCGACCCCCCACGCTGGAGTTCACCCAGGTCCCAGCCATCATCATATAGATCCGGCATCGGAGCCGGTCATTTGACGTGGAAGGTCCTCACGATTCTTTTGGCACCAGTCGGTCATTCATCGGAGCTCGGATCCTCGTCGGTGCTCTAGCGAAGCTCACCCAGGCATTGTTCTTCCAGAGCCTCCCTCTGCTATCGGATTGACCCCCTCGACCAGATGCCATCTCAGCCATCCACTCACAGCAAGTGTCAGACCGTTAGATGTCAGATCTAATGGTCCCGTACCAGCCACGTCTCCTATACCCTGACAACCGTTGGATATGACACCTGACCGTTCTAGAATCGACGGTTCCTGCCCAATCAAAGGACGACACCAGGCACTACATGCGCAGCTCACGTGTCTCCAGGGGTAAATTGCTCAGTTTACCTTGTGTTTATTTTAGTTTTCATTTTAGTCTGTAAAATAAAATATATAGTTGGACCATTTTGCATTTGAGCACCTGTAGTTTTTCATTTTTGCATTTTAATCCTGCCTGTGTGGACTCACGTGCTTTGTCACGTGCGATTCTGGGTCATTTGCATTAATTATCCCGGACTTATCATCTGTTATGAACTGAAGTTTTATTTCCTATATTTGCAAATATGCCTCTGTGAATGCTTTTTAATGACATGTGTGGATATTAGTGAAAAAATTACAGATCAGGACCTAAGATTTTCTTGCATGTTACGTTTTAGTCCCAGAACTTAGTTTCTTTGCATTCTGGTCATTGTGTGCTGTACCTTTTGTTTTTGATTTAATAAATAGCAAAAAATGTCCAAAAATTGTGAAATTTTGAAACGTGGCTCCTGCCATTGTGTACGAATTTTGATGAATTTTTGGTTCTGTTTGGATTTTGTTTATTATTTTTAAAATTCAAAAACATTAATCATAGTCCATGTTTGCTTTAGAAAATCCATTAAAAATAATAAAAACCCTTGAAAAATTCAAAAAAATTCTCTATTTGCTTGTTTTATGTCTTTTTAATTTCTATGCAAGTTTCATATCATTCCCATTCATAAAACTCATAAAAATTTAAAAAGAGTGAAAATTTTAGAAAAATCATTAAAAATTCATAAAAATTCAAAATATTGTGTTTTCAGTTGCTGTAGTTAGTTGTTGTTTTATAGTTTCTTATAAAAGTAATGTTGGGATTTTATATGCATTTTTTATAATTTTAATCTGCCTTTAGATCCCAACTGTACATGCTTGTTGTTTTTGGTTTTATTTCATTTTTAGAAAATTAACTAAAAATTAGAAAAAACCCAAGAAAATTCATAAAAACACTTTAATATTCTAAAAACACAAAAATATTTTTGTTGGAATTTTGAGTATTTTTGGTGCTTTAAATAATTGTTTGAGTATTGATTTTTGAGTTTCTTTTATTCTTTTTCTTACTTTTAAAATCATAAAAATTACAAAAAAATTGAAAAATTAAAAACCAAATTTTCTTTGTTTTTCTTGGTCTTCCGACTACTTCGTAGCTTTTGCATTACGTGCTCCTTGTGTTCTACCCTGGTAGCTATACCAGGTAAAATAAATTAGCGAGACCGTTTGCTCCGTTTGATTGATTGATTTCTTTATTGGTGGTCTTATTTTCTTGTTGACTGCGCCTTGCGGTTCGGGTCGCAACGACCATAGTTATTCCTTAACTCGAGTAGCAAAAGCTTGTCATCAGAATGGCACCGTTGCCGGGGAGCTTGACTTAGTAGTCGGTTTTCCCTTTTTCAGCTTTATTTTTATTTTTTCTTCCTTTTATTTTTCTCTTATTTGTTTTCTTTTTCTTTTTCTTTTTCTTTTGTTTTTGTTTTATTTATTTTTATTTTATTTTCTTAGTTTTTATTTTGCATTTACTTTCCTTTTATTTTATTTTATTTTTAATAACTAGGGCCTGGCATATTTTCCCTTTCTTGCGAGGGCTCGACGAGCGATGGTGGTGATCTTCAGAGCGCCGAGGCACCCAAGCGACTTGGAGGCGGCTCGTTTCTGCATCGAGCCGTAGTAGAGTGTAGGAGAGGAGGAGCAAGAACTCTGGGAGTTGTTGGAGTGTAGTTTAGATTTAGTTTTATTTCACTACTATTATTATTGTAATAATACAACATAGGACTCAGGACTCAGACTTGGTTCGATCTCGGAGTCTATTTCACCGAGCACCGGTGTGCTCGGGGGACCTCACTACAGATTTTTCGCTGGTTTTGTGTGTGAGTGAGTAGGTGAATTGGGGGTTTGCTTGATCGATCCTGTGTGTTTTTCCAGATCTCATCCACCTTTACTCGCTACATCAAGATGATGGGCCAGAGGTCCCTTAGGCAGCCTCTGGCTGCACCGCTTTCGAGCACTCCGGTCCGCTCATCTAGGTTGGTTTGCGAGAGCCGAGACCCGCTCTCCGAACCCGAGTTTGACTCCGTCCTGTTCCCCCTCAACCACCCTTCTACCAGTCCTGAGGTGCTCGAGCAGAGACCACAGTAGACAGTTGATGATTTGACAACACCTGAGTTTGGGTCTTTTGCCTTTGCAGAGACCATGGCCAACAGCGAGGAGCGCACCGATGGACCCAGCGGGAACCAGACCTAGGTAATAGATCAGGGTGCCATCAACAACACCCTGTTAGCCTCCCTAGAGATCATGAAGCATCAGATCAGAGACCAAGGGATTTAATGGTGGACATGCGTCGAGAGATGGAGCTTAGAGATGCAACCTTTTCGAGCCGCCTACAATACAAGGAGAGAGTGAAGGAGTGGCATGATTCTCATATCAACCACAAATAGTTTGAGCCAGATCATAGAGTATGGTTATTTGATGGCAGGCTTAGATTATTCCCAGGGAAGTTGTAGAGAAAATGGAAGGGACCATACCTGATCTGAAAGGTACATGACAATGGAAGCATTGGCATATCTAAGATGTCATCTGAGTCTACCTTTCGTGAAAACGAGCAATGACTCAAACCATATCTAGATCATGAGCCACTGGTCGTTGATGTCTCCCCTATTCATTTTGCATGAGATGTGGTCTTTTGACTCACATCTATCGCATCTCACGCCTGATTCTCACTGTCTTCCACCTTGGTATAGATCCAGATGTCCATATCACACCATTCTTCAGTCCAACACCCCATTTGCATCTTTGATTATGATATACTTAGGGTGCACTTTACCCTAAGTATGGGGGGGGTGCTAGACTTTTGATTTCCTTTTTGATTCTTTTTATCTCTGTTTTCGCTGCCTATACTTAGGGATATTCTACCCTAAGTATAGGGAGGTAGACCTTGTACATTCTTTCACTCTGGATTTCCCTTTATGTATAATCTGCTATACTTAGGATTACTTGATCATAAGTACAAGGGGAAACACCGAGATCCTTACATTTCTTTTCCTTGATTTGTCGTTGTAGTATAGTTCTTCTTTTCACTTCCCTATACTAAGCACGAGTTATGTCTTCTTCATCGCTCTTGATCCACTCCGAGGACATCATTCGAGCTAAGTATAGGGGGTGTCGTATATATTTCATATATACTTTAGCCATAACTCGTACTTTGTGTTAGTGTGTTAATAAATAAAATGGCTAAAATCCTTAAAATTTTAAAAATCTTTCTTGTATATAAAATTCTTTCTTGCACATACATAGCTATTTATAAAATTATTTTTGTACAAATGTTTGAAAAAATGTTTTGTGTAAAGAGTTTGTAAATATTTTGATATCAAAATTATGTACATAGTACAAATTTTTTGTAAAATATTTGAAAAATAAAAAAATTGCAAAAACCCTTGTGTAAATATGTGTAAATAGTTTGAAAAACTTCTGCATTCATGTATTCAGTCATTCAAACATTTTCAAAAACGTTACATATTTTCAAAATTGCATGAAACCATTTTTGTATATACCTGTACAATTTTTCTGAATCTTAGTTGACATTTAAACTAGCCTGGAATTAAATTGAAAAATGGAGCTTTGTTAAGACCTTAATCCACCTAATTCCAGAGGAACCTTATAAGGGCTTAGGGTTAAGACTTTTCAGGTCCATTTGGGACTTAATTATTTGAGTCCACTAGGCTATGATCATATGTCCTCTTGATGAGCCTAAGTAGAACACTTAACAACGCACACATGACTCTCACAGAGAATGTCTTTACTTGCACCAGCACCTTACACATAGCTCTCTACGAATGAGGTGGTGAGGAGGCAGTCTTCTTTGGCTTGGGGTAGCATACGAGGGTAGTACTTCTAGGCGGAACCTCTCGTCTTCTTTTAGTAAAAGAAGTGCGTCTCAATTTGGTCCGGCGGTGTTGACTTCTAAAGACATGAGTTGTGGGTTGCAATAATGCTTCAAAAGAGGGATAATCTACTAGCTTAAGAGGAAAAACTCCTTATGTATATATGTTGCACCATGTAGATATGTTGTACATACGCACATCAAAAAAATGTGCAAAAGAAAGAAGAACTCTCAAAAAATGGTGGGTCTGATAGAAAATGAAATACCCACCGGAGTGTATATAGCCAAATAAAGCAAAGCTTATGTTAACCATTCCCATCTCATGAAGCTTGCAGCAAGGAGACTTAGCTACACTGGTTGGGCTCCCTAGGATACATGGCTACACTGGTCATGATCCATTCTCTTCTTCCTCCTCTTCTTGAGCTGGTTGCCACTTCAACTTAGAAGAGAATACTCTGCTCCTCGAGGAAAGAGCTAACAGATTAGGGCATCAGAGTTACCTTGTTGAGGGGGTTGTCACTTTGCCATTTCTGAGGTGGGGAGCTACACATCACCTACACAGTACAAGGAAAGATTCATGGTCATTAGATTTTGTGTATGTAAACTTGTTCTGATCTAGATTATTGACGAGTCTTGACCATAGATTAATGGAACTTAGAGGCTGTTAAGTTTTAAACCTAAGTCCAAATAAGGTTCCGACAAACTAATAATCCAGAGGTCTGACTGAGCTCCGTACTTCAATTTAATGAAGACAAGTTTAATACTCAACCTTGATTCACCTTCTTTTTCTTTTTCTGTCTCTTTTCACTTCTTTTTCAAATAAGTGTTTACTAAGGGACTAGAAAAAGTAAAGTATAGGGGGGCGATGAAGCCTCATTCATCACTCTTTATTCTTTTATTTTAGCTAAATATCTTGGCAAAGCATCATGTATATAGTTGTAAATACAATAAATTAGCAATAAGCATGCATTTGTTAATATATCATAATTAGCATGTATTTGTGCATAAATAAAAAATAAAGAATAAAAGAAAAAGAAGGAAATATTTAGAATAAATATTGAGTGACCTAAACCCAAGAGAGGGTCCAGTATGGGCCTGATCGCCAAATAAAATAAGTAGAGAGAGATAGGGACACTCTAAACCTTGTACATATATACCATCTATGTGTATAATTTATTTTTAACAAAATAAAATAAAAATGTGTTTTTATTTCCTTGTACATATTTCTCAAAATAAAAAAAATAGAAAAATAAAAAATAAAATAAAACTCTCTCTCATCTTGTATACAATACATGTAAGTATGTACCTTTCCTTATTTTATTTATACTTGTAAATAAATAATAAAAATAGAACAAAGATAATTTTATACTCCAAAATTATGTTGTAAATAAATAAAATATAAATTTGGAGTATTTTGGTAAAAAAAATAAATTAAAAATAAATGTACAAAATACATAAGTATTTTATACCTGTATATAATACAATATACTATATATACCATAAATTATTTTTCATAAAAATAAATAAAAATCACAAAAAATAGGTTAGAAAATAGCGAATATTTTTCAGTTTGTACACCTTTTGATTTAAAATCATTTGCTATTTTTAATCGATTTTACAATTATTTTTGGATCTTTATTTTCTGATTGGTCCAGGAGGAATGTTGACCCCCGATCAACTACCCCTCCCGGGCCTCCCTTTACGCGGATCCGGGTTTTACGCACTTTTCTCCAAATTCTCCAGACCCAATCTGACCACTATCTTCTTCGATTCGAGGCTCCGATGGTCGAGGGGGGATCCAAGATCTTTGCTCGATGATTCCTTTAGGGATTCGCCGCTCGGTTTGCGTGCCCCAACCCGTTTCTTCCGGCTACCTAGGACATGCTATAAAGGTCTTCATTTGCTCCCCAGCTCCTCAGCTCGCGCCGCATCCCTTTCTGGTACCCTAGATACCTCCGCCTTGGTGATAGCAACCGGGGACCACCTTTGGTCATCAGAGAGGTGTTGTGTAGCTGTAGCTCACCTATCATGGCCGGAGCACTGCCGCGAATAGCCTCCTCCACTAGCCGCTGCGAAGTCGAGGCAAAGACCCTGCCGACCAACTCCCCTGGAGCTCAGGATCCTCTTAGGACCTTCAGGTAATCTTTCTATAGCTCCTAGCTCCTCCATTTAGTCAATCTTTCATTTGCCATCTGCTGCCACTCTGCCAGCTCTGACCAGCTGGTCAGAGCCTCTTCACAGTCATCCACCCATTCAGATCAATGACCCCGCTCACCCTCCACCTTCCTACGCCGTCTGATAATCCTGACCTTGGATCGGATTGCCAGGATTAGGCCACCGATCTCATCTATCGCCTTTGCCGGGGACCCACTTCCCATTGCTCCGAGTCCGAGTCTTCTCCGGCAGGCCTTAGCACGTGTAGAACGACCCAGATCGCCTTCGACCCCCCTCGCCGGAGTTCGCCCATGTCCCAGCCATTACCACATAGATCCAACTATCAACGACTCCATCAGAGCTGACCATTCGACGCGGAAGGTCCTCACTATTTTTTGGCACCGACCAATCATTCATCAGAGCTTTGGATCCTCGTCGATGCTTCGATGAAGCTTACCATGCGTTGTTCTTCCAGAGCCTCCTCTGCCGTTGGATTGTCCCCCTCGACCACATGCCATCTTAGCCATCCACTCATAGCAGGTGTCAAACCGTTAGATGTCAGATCTAATGGTCATGTACCAGCCACATCTCCGATACCCTGACAGCCATTGGATCTGACACCTGACCGTTCCAGAGCCGACCATTCCCGCCCAATCAGAGGACAACACCTGGCACCACATGTGCAGCTCACGTGCCTTCGGGGGTAAATTGCTCAGTTTACCTTGCATTTATTTTAGTTTTCATTTTAGTCTATAAAATAAAATATAGAGTTGGACCATTTTGCATTTGAGCACCTGTAGTTTTTCATTTTTGCAATTTAGTCCTGCCTGTGTGGACTCACGTGCTTTGTCACGTGCGATTCTGGGTCATTTGCATTAATTATCCCGGACTTATCATCTATTCTGAACTGAAGTTTTATTTCCTATATTTGCAAATATGCCCCTGTGAATGCTTTTTAATGACATGTGCGGATATTAGTGGAAAAATAACAGATCTGGACCTAAGTTTTTCTTGCGTGTTACGTTTTAGTCCCAAAACTTAGTTTCTTTGCATTCTGGTCCCTATGTGATGTACCTTTTGTTTTTGATTTAATAAATAGTAAAAAATATCCAAAAATCATGAAATTTTGAAACGTGGCTCCTGCCACTGTGTAGGAAGTTTGGTGAATTTTTGGTTCTGTTTGGATTTTGTTTATTATTTTTAAAATTCAAAAACATTAAAAATAACTCCTGTTTGCTTTAGAAAATCCATTAAAAATAATAAAAACCCTTGAAAAATTCCAAAAAGTCACTGTTTACTTGTTTTTCGTTGTTTTAATTTCTATGCAAGTTTCATATCATTCCCATTTATAAAACCTATAAAAATTTAAAAAGAGTGAAAATCTTAGAAAAATCAATAAAAATTCATAAAAATTCAAAAAATTGTGTTTTCAGTTGTTGTAGTTAGGTGTTGTTTTATAGTTTCTCGTAAAAATATGTTGGGATTTTTAGGCATTTTAAGTAATTTTAATCTGCCTTTAGATCCCAGCTGTACATTGCTTGCTGTTTTTTATTTTATTTCATTTTTAGAAAATTAATTAAAAATCAGAAAAATCCAAGAAAATTCAAAAAACACTTTAATATTCTAAAAACACAAAAATATTTTTGTTAGGAATTTTTGAGTATTTTGGGTGCTTTAAATAATTGTTTGAGTATCGACTTTTGAGTTTCTTTTATTCTTTTTCTAACTTTTAAAATCATAAAATTACAAAAAAAAATCGAAAAATGAAAAACCACCATTTTCTTTGTTTTTCTCTTCCGACTACTTGATAGCTTTTCTATTACGTGCTCCTTGTGTTCGACCCTGGTAGATATACCAAATAAACTAAATTAGCGAGACGCTTGCTCCGTTTGATTGATTGATTTCTTTATTGGTGGTCTTATTTTCTTGTTGACTGCACCTTGCGGTTTGGGTCGCAATGACCATAGTTATTCCTTAACCGGAGTAGCAAAAGCTTGTCATCAGACACCTACGCACCCACGTGAAGCCGGTTTCTGCCCGCCAACCTAGCTCAAAGAAGACTCAGAGAAATTTTACAGATTTAGCTCTTTTTTTGTATTTATTTGTGTAATTCAAGTGAGAGAGATACATTAATTTGTAATATTCAGGACTCTGCTACTCTACCACACTTCACGAGGTCCAGTGCTTGAGGAATTGTTCCCTTGGGGGCCTCACCGGTTTTCGCGATTTTTATCACCTTTTTTCATTTGTTTTCCGGTTTTGTTTTCTTTATTTGTGTGATTGAGCCCTTAGTTTTAGGATCTGCTTGTCGATAGTATTAGGTCCAAACACCTTAATCACCAATGCATGCTCCTATAGAAAATGTTTGAACTTAGTCAAATTTTGAAAACTGTGCTTCCCGATAATAGCAGCTTCTCATCCCAGGGTAATTTCATCGGCTTGCATTGCATATAGATAGGTTTCAATTCTGCTGAGCATCTTTGCATGTAGATTGCTAGAGGCAAGGTGAGCGTTTACGCTTTAGCATTCATCATCGTTTGTCGCATGCATTGCTTTTCCGCCTCTATCTCTGATTTTGCCAACCTAGGTGCTTAAAGGAATTGACTCCTCGATAGGCTCATGCATTTTCTATTAAAAGTACAAAAAAGTGATAATCAATAAAATTGGGACTGCTAACATTAATCGACCCTAAAATCGATCAAAAAGAAAAAAATGTCTTGGGGTTAGTAATCCCCTTATTGTCTTCGTTTTACATTGCTCGTGCACACACTAAGGACTAGTGCCCAAATCCTATTCAACCCCCTAAGTGTTTGCAAAATTTTTGGACTTCTCACCTAACTCTAAAATAGACAAGATTAAAAGACTGCATTTGCGATCTCTATCGAGTTTAGTAGGTGAATTGAGGGGTTTGTCTTGTTTTCATTTTTGCTTGTGATTGTTTTGTGTGTATCCCGGATTGCTTCTGCGCATTTGCGCCTTGTTTCTCACTTCTCTTGATTTGACCTTCGTTCTCTTCCTACTATCATGTCCTTTTGTTTCGAGATGGACCCCTGGAGCGTTTTCTATCCAGACTTTGCGGATCCTTCATTCACTCCAGACGGTCCACCTCCCTTTTATCAGGAGGATCCTCCTCCTATTTTTTCTGATTTTTGTAGATATCCTCCTCATCCACAACATCAGACCTCGGACTTCTACCCACATCCACCACCACCTCCGTATTTTCCACCTTCACATCCACCCGAGATTGACCTATTGGAGTCACCTCTCACGATGTCCACACTTGAGACCTTGACCCAGTTCATGGAGCAAATAAATTCGATGATTGACAACCTCACCAGCCTGAATAAGGGACACATTGATGCTTCATGATCTGATGATTTGAAATCATTTGAGGATTATCATAAGAGCTTGCAATCGCCCAAAATACAAAAAATGAGAAAAATTTAAAAACACAAAAAGAGTTCGGGAGACACTTGGTTGAGTCAGACCGTGAGGAGAGGGCCCACCTGCCAGATCCTTTGAACACACAACCATTCACACTCTGTCCCACCTTTGACCCCGAGGATGCTGATGTACAGACTGACCTTGGCATGCCTCGTGTAGATGCTGATTCCGACTTCCTCAGGAGGTCCAAAAATTCAAAAAATGTTGACTGAACCTGAAGTGGTGGCCACTATTCATGAGATCATCCGTGCCCCACTTCAGCAGGCCATGATCGATTTATCTGCTCCTCTTCCCAAGAAGAGAAAGCAGAGGAGCAGATCTGAGTGTCACATTCTGACCATGGCCACTGCCTACACCATCACACACCATCCCATTCCTAGGAAAAAGAACACTACCACACCTTTCATTAGCTGCACCATCTCTAACCACACATGTGATCACACTCTCCTCGACGGCGGTGCTTCGATTAGCATAATACCCTTCTCGCTGGTACAGTCTCTTCACTTAGAGCCTCTCAAGAAGACCAGGATGATCATTCAGTTTGCTAATGGATCTATCAAGAGGACGAAGTGTATCCATGAAAATGCCGTCATTTCAATTCAGGGCATGAGCTACAATGTTGATTTTGTCGTATTGCCCATGGAGACCTCGATAGTGGAGCACTCTCCAATAATCCTGGGACGACCGTTCCTCGCTTCTGTGAGGGTCATTATTGATATGGATCAGGAGATATTCGCTTCCGTCCTGTTGACGAAAGTGAAGTGATCATCACTGTACCTACTGTAGACCAGAGACATGCACCTGATATGACCACACCTCTCTTGGATGATCTCGAGGACCATGACCTAGATGATACTATCAGAGAATTTTGCTTCTTGTTGGACTCCACTGAGACCCAGGAATTCCTCCCTGTAGAGGAAGACTCGGAAAGCATGGACTTTGGAGTTCCTTCTTCTGGGACTTGGCATTGTGTTGATGAAATCTGCGGGATTTACACGATCGACACCATTAAGCGGAGAGTAGATTAAGAGACTAGGCAAGATGGACATGACCTGACTTCTTTCACTGATGAGTCCATTCCTGTTCACTTTGATACTAATGAGACAAAGGCCGAATTTGATTTGGTTGCTTTTACTCGGGAATTCGGGCATTCTGATGAGAAAGATGATCCAGTTGAGATTATAGAGGACGAACGTAGTTCGATTACTTCCACCGATGAGTTCGTTCCTTTTGGTTTTGACCTGGATGACACCTCGCAAGACGACACTGACTACACTTCTTCCGATGATGGTGAGTTCATCCCATTTCACTTTGATAACAATGAGACTCCCAAGGCCGAACCTAGTCGTACTTCTTCCACTCACCCGTCTATGCCTTCACACCCTAGGGCCCCTGAGGATATTCACTCTATCGAACCCGATCGGCTTCTGTCCATTATGGACCTCGATGTCGACCTGCACCACACCAGATCTATCCCTCAGCGGTCCCGCAAGAAGGTTCGCTTTCTACCTTCTTGATCTCGTGTACATTCACCTCTGTTGTATATCCTCTTTTGTTCATCTTCGTCCCTCTCCCGTATTGCTCATCCACCCATTCTCATGTTTGCATTGCTCAGGACGTGCTTTGTCCTAAGTATAGGGGGGTGGATGAGCCGAGTGTTCATTTGTAGTTCTGTTTCATCACTCCTGTTGTTGCCTATACTTAGGGCTTCTTTTACCCTAGGTATAGGGGGAGTGGTGTGTACATTCTCACGATATTTTCTTCCATCTTCTGACCTCTTTTCTCCTTTTCTTCTTTTCCTTTTCTATTTTCTTTATCTACCAAAAGGTGTCGCCCCCTTTTGTCAGTCTTCTATACTTAGGGTGTACTTTGTCCTAAGTATAGGGGGTGTGCACCCCGATTTCTGCTATTCCTTGATCCTCTCCACTGTCTCCTCTTCTTGTCTATACTTGGGGATATCTTACACTAAGTATAGGAGGAGACATTTTGAGTACGATCTGTTCATTCTCACCCTTGACCCTTCATGCTTTGTGTATAGTCTGTTATACTTAGGATTATTTGATCCTAAGTATGGGGGACGATCAACATCTCATTCATTCGTATCTTTATTCATTTATTTACTAGACTTGTCTATACTCTGTACGAGTTATGTCTCCTCTTTTCTCTCTGATCTTTGAGGGCATAGCTCAAGCTAAGTATAGGGGGGTCGTATATACTACGCACATACTTTAGCCATAACTCGTATTTTCGTATTTTTATTAATAATTATGGTTAATAACACTAATTAAATTCATTAAAATAACTTAATTAAAAATATGTTATTATTCCTCAAATTCTTTTACTGATTAATAAGTCAGGAGAAAATGTTTTTTGCAAAATGTTTGAAAAATAGTTTACAAATCTTTTTGAAAAATATTTTGAAAACTATTTGGAAAACATTTTGTTCAATATTTTTAGCCTTTGTAAAAATGTTTTGTTTGTAAAATTTATTTTCTTTTTGTGAAATAAAATGTTTGAAAAACTATTTTCAAATGGTTTGAAAATGGTTGCAAAAATATTTGAAAAATCTATATATACTATTTGGAAAACCTTTGCAAAATGATTTTCAAATGTGTGTCCATGTTTGTAAAAATTATTTTCAAAAATTATTTTGGACTATAGTTTTTGAAATTGTTTGAAAAAACTTTTTCAAATAAGTTTGAGGAATACACACATCTCACCTAAAATCCTTATATCTATATACCTATAAATTTAACCATTTACCCTTGTGAATGTTTAAAATCTACTTCTTGTAGAAATAATATGCATTTCCTTGTAAATATTTGTACCTAGTTTTTATCCAAAATATTTTCTTTTCAAAAATCCCAAAAACATTAGCAAAATTAAAATACAAAAAACATTTGAAAAATCCTCTTGAAAATACAAAAAATGCATATGCATCATCTTTTCAAAAATCCATAAAAAGTTCAAAATCTTTGAAAAATGCCTCACAAAAATATTTTCTGCATTTTGCATAGAATTTTCATAGCATTGGCATTTTTTCGGATTGAGTTTGATAATTGAACACGTGTAAGTAAAATCTGGAGATTGGAGCTTGGTTGGACCTTAAATCTACCTAATAACAGGAACCTTATAGGAACTGAAATTGAGGTACTTCAGGTCTAGTTGACTTAATTCTTTGAGGATCAAGAGACTTGGTTCAATGGATTCTTGGTCGCCTAAGTAGAGTATTTCGGAGCACACACACGACTCTTGTTGATAATGACCTAACTTGGACACCTGCACCTTTCACGTGGCTCAACTCAGTTAGAGCGGTGAGGGGATTGGATTTGCCGGTATGAGACACACATAAGTGGAAACATTTGTCCTCCTCTAGGGAGGGAAGTGCATCCCAACCCGTCCAGTGATGAGGAATTATAAAGACAGGAGAGTGCGGGTTGCAATAAAGCTTCAAAAGAGGGATAGTCTACTGGCTCAAGAGGAAAAACTCCTTATGTAAATGCTGTTGTATATAGTATTTCAAAAAAAGGAAAAAAACTTCAAAAAAATGGGCAGGCTTGTAAAAAGAATAAAATGCCTGCCGGAGTGTACATATGTTAGAAAATAAGCAAGCTTGAGCATCAAAGTCAGATTATGTGAGCCTGCTGCTGGATGACTTGACTACACTGGTCTTGCATCCTAGGATAGGTAGCTACACTGGCTGCCGTCCATTCTTCTCTTCACCCCCACCTCTCGAGCTGGTTGTCACTTGAACTTAGAAGGGAATACCCCGCTCCTCGAGGAAGGAGTTATTGGATTGGGGAATCATTGGGTTGTCATGCTAGAGAAGTCAGTCTCATTGCCATTTCAGATGGGGAGAGCCACCATCACTTACACTACACGAGTCAGATTCATAATCGTGAGGGTTTGCATATGAGTTGAAACATTTCTGACCTAGCTATTGAGGAGACTTGAACAAAGTTTTGAGATTCTCGAAGGCTGTTGGATTTCAAATCCGACTTCCGTTAAGGTTCCAGCCGCACTAAAATTCCAAGGGTCCGACTTAAGCTCCAAACTTTGATTTTGTGAAGACAAGTTTGATCATTAAATTTAATCCATGTTTCTTCTTTTTCTTCTCTTTGTTTTTCTTTTTCTGCACTTATTTGCATAAGTGTTTGCTATGGGACTAGCAAAGGCAAGTATAAGAGGACGATGAATCTACGTTTCATCATCTTTATTCTATCATTTTGGCCTTAAAATCCCTAGTAAACGTGTGTAAATGGCATTAATTTAGGCATTTTATCATCCATGCATTATTGTGTAAATATTGTATAAAATACAATTTTTAAAGTCAAAATTATAGAATAAAGAAAAGAAAAAGAATAAAATATTGAAAATATTTTATGACCCGAAACCCCGTGACCTAGGCATCTCGACGACTAGGTCGACAAGGAATAAAGTAGGGGGAGATAAGGGCCAAATACAATAAAAATCCCTTGTATTTAATTCATTCTTTATTCATTCTGGGACCGATTTTTAGTTCCACTTTTTATACTTTAAATAAAAAACTTTGTACATGAAAGTTGTAGATAATTAAATATAGAAAATTACAAAATTGATTTCACACAAAAATAATTTATAGATAAAAATTTATGATCTGAATAAGATTCCAGAATCACAACTTCCTAGACCTGTATCTCTTAAATAAAAACTCGAAACTATGAAAATCACTTTAATTGTATATAATTTTTAATAATCTATTTATTGAAAGTGGTTTCATATTTTTTGGAGCTACGGTTTGAAAGTTAGGTTTTGGACCCCTATTGTATATTTAAATCAATTAAAATATTTATTTTATTTATTATTCATTATTATATTTTTATATTTTTATAATTTTGTAAATATAATTTATAATATATATATATATATATATTAAAAGTGGAATAAAAATATAAAGAAAACACAAAAATAAAATACTTGTATAAAATACACAGGTATAATACCTATAGATATACCTATAAAGAATACACTTCTAATTATTTAATCGTATAAAATGCATCAGGACAATAAAATAAAAATATATTTAAGTTTATAAAAGTAAGTTATAAATATATAAAATAATAAATAAATAAATAAAATAAAAAATACAAAACAAAAATAAAATATTAAAATATATAGATAAATATACCTATATAAGCCATAAAAGGTAACTTATAATTTTAAACATCAAAAAAATAAACAAAAAGCATACTAAAATAATTCAAAAAATAATAAATATTTTTTATTTAATAAACTAAAATTAATAAAACTATTTATTATTTTTAATGATTTTTTAAATCTTTTTTTCCAGGGGATTTTCCGGTTGGTCCATGTACCGTCCTCTGGTTGACCTCGGACAACTCTCTGACCGAGGTCTGGCTTTTTGTAAGAACGTTGGTTTTCGACCAACTCCGCAATTTTTTGGAGGCCACATCTTTTGATGTCGCGTCCTTCTGCATTTTTTCGCCTCGGAGATTGGTGATTCACGCCCAAGTCTTTTCTTAGGCCGTGAATCATTGATCGAGTCATTTTCCCTTGTTCTTCTGCCCTGTCACGCCACCCATTCAAAAACCACCCAAGCTCCACTTCCATCTTTGAACCCATTTTTGACCGAGCTTGGACCCTTCTTCGGTCGTGCTCTGGACATGAGAGGTGACCGCTCTCCTCCAACTCCCTTTATCGAGGTCCGACGACATCTAGTGGCGCTCCACCCATCTCCGGCGGTCCGCGCCACCGTGATGTATCATTTCACAATTTTTGACTACTTGAGGTCTATTTTCTTCACTTTCTTCTTGCATTTCGAGCATGGATACCATCCGAGATCATTTCTCGCATTTGATTCTGCATCTTCTTCTTTAACACCCACGCAACCCCACACCCTCCGGCCAAAGCTTGGCGGGAGGAACAACTCCTCCATCTCCCCCATTTTCACAGGAGAACTGCATACTCTCATTGTTTTGTTTGCACCTAACGAACAGGTCGAGACCTCGTTCTCGAGACCTTTGATCTTACAGGTATTGAGTAGGCCACACGCAACCACCAAGAGGGTATCTCGACCTTGTCGGAGGGGGAGAACACCGCCACCTGCGCACCTGTGCAGTCCCCATCTCGTGTTGTGCCGAACTGAACGAAGGGGAGGGTGCACGCTATAGTTGTCGTCCATCTTCCCCCTCCCCTTTGATCTATACCGTCCACGTCACAAGGGACATCAACCGTCCGATCGGCCTGTATCAACGCGCATCCACGCATGCCACATGGATAAGTTGGGAATTTTGCGTTCAGGCACTCCAAATTTTGGATTATTTCAAGAAAGTTTTCGTACTTTTTGAACTACACTTTCGTATTTACTTATTCATATGTACCCTGCACTTAAATGCTCATCAATCATTCATCTGAACTCCGTTTTTTGTGAGATTTTTTTATTAGAAAGTTGCTTCAAATGTCTACATCATGTCTAAATTTCAAAATATTCTGATGTACGAACTATTTATGGAAAATTTATGAATTCAGAGTACTGATCTGGCTTGTTTTGTTAAAAACTCTTTAAATACTTAATATCAGTTGATCATTTTTGGATATGTTGTAGGAATTCTTAGGACAAACTTATGCTCAAATTTCATCAAAATATATTGTGATTTATGTCCTATAGACATTTTACAATATTTTTGAGTGATTGATTATTTCTGGAGCACCTTTCATCCATTTAAAAATCTAAAAATATGCCCATGTGTCCCTGAGTTTGCTCTACAATCAGAGATTTTTAATATATTTTTATCCTATTGCTTGAAAAGTAAAATAAACAAAAACATCATTTTTACCTTCTTGTTATCTTTTAATTTTAATATATTTATTACATATCAAAAAAATAACAAAAAAATATGTAGCTTACCTTCATCTATGTCTATATCATATCCAAAGGGCATTCAATAATATTAGGTCTACTATCCAAAAACTCAAAAACACTTCAAAACTTGCAAAAATCACTAAAAATTGAAATAGCGTCAAAAACCCAAAAACAAAGTCTTGTTTTCTTTGATATAGTCTCCTCTATCTAGGGAAAATATAAGTATAATTTTAGGACTTCATATTGAGCTACTGGTAGTACTTTTTCTAAATGTCCTTTTGCCTTATTTTTCCAAGTTTAGAATTGCCCATTTTATCTTATTACTTGATTTTTTTCTAAAAACATTGCAAAATTAATTAAAACAAAAAAAGATTTTATTTCCTGTATTTCTGTTTATTTTTTCTTATTTTTATATATACATAATCTCAATCTTACTTATATTGTTTATATATCTTATTTTACAATTTAAAAGAAAATTAATATAAAAAATATAAAATACAAAGGAAATATAAAATTAGAAAATTAAAAATCAAAATATAAAAATATAATATCTAAAATAAAATAAAAATTATAAAAATTAAAACCCACAAAAAATAGCACACATATAGACAAGTACATCACAGTCATTTTTGAGCATTTTGCCACAATCTACCTGCTTGTTCCCTGTGTTTGACACTCAACACATAGTTGAACCTATACACATCTTCAATGTAGAGTTATAATAAATTTTAACTCCACATCTTGGTCTTCATTGTTTAATCATTATTATGGGTTAATTGTTGTTTTAATCCGGATTTCATATGGTCGATTCGACGACTGTGTTCCCTCCTTGTGTGGAACATAAGACTGCTCGATTTTTAGGTTAAACAGGGAGCTTTGGAAATTATAATAACAGAGCACGCGTTTGACCACGTGAATCAACAACTTCATGCCCTATACGTGAATAGTATTAAACACAAGGGTATGTTTTGCAATATCAACAACTCTCACATGAGCGCACCCATGAGTATCAGTTTGTGGTCCTGATCGCAAATACATAAAATTCTAGTTGTCTTCCAAATATTTTCCCAAAAATAGCCATGGGATGGTTGGCTCGATCTCGACAGTTGACTTTGGTAGGATCGGATGGTGGTTGTGTTATTTTTTCTTCCCCAAATCCTGACACTGCTCTAGGTGACGATGTTTCTTCATCTCGATCAGGTCGTTTGGCTGCTCGACTCGGATATGGATCTCTATCATAGAGAGTGATTCATCCTCCAACTTCCGCAAAAGTGGTTCCGATCTCGTTAAGCAGATGCTAACACTGGAGCTCGATTTTAGATGGACATGCGATGGATTTGGAACTCGATCATCGATGAAATCTAGGTGATGTTGCTATCTCCGATTGTAAAGTGATCAACTGCTTGATGCCGCTATTGCTATGTTTCGATCTGACTATGTTCCAGGTCCCCTGAGGTTGTTTGTGCTATCTCCAGATGCTACTTTCTGATCAGATTGTGATGACACTCATGGATGAAGGAGATTGTTGCTATTCGAAGCTTCTATGGTTGTTCCTCTATGCTCGTACAGATCTGTTGCTCCTCAAGTCGATGTGGAACTCTAAATCAAGATATGCAACAAGAAACTCAACTCGAGTTCGAAACTTGGTTCAATTACACACAAATGTCAATGAATGCGTTGGGGATCCCTATCGAATAATCTGAGGGGATTAGAGCTGAACGAAGCATGGACAAGTGGAGATAACAATATGGGATGAAGGTCGGATTTGTATTGAAATCAATGAGCAAAACTGAGAGAAATACAATGGATTAAGGGGAAGGGAGAGGAAATAAAGGAAGGATCATATGATAAGAAGAGGAAATGAGATGATCTAACTTGGATGAAAGCAGATGAAGTGGAATCGATTCACCTGTGGACCTGAAGCAAATGCTCCAAGAGGTTCTGGACTCAAACCAGCGGTAGAGTTGGGAGGATAGGCCACAGCGAAGCTGCACGACAGTGCAACATTCCGGAGATAATATCTCATCATCATCCTCGCTCTCTTTTGCTCGTCGAAGAAGGTGTGCTATCAATGCTCTCTCTCTCTCTGATGAATCTCCATTTCATCACCTTTATTCTATCGTTTTGGCCTTAAAAAAACTAGTAAACATGTGTAAATACCCTTAATTCATGCATTATTGTGTAAATAGTGTATAAAATACAGTTTTTTAATGCCAAAATCCTAGAATAAAGAAAAGAAAGAAAAAAATAAAATATTGTAGATATTTTATGACCTTAAACCCCAAGACCTAGGCATCTTAACGACTAGGTCCACAAGGAATAAATTAGGGGGAGATAATGGCCAGAATCCAATTAAAATCACTTTTTATTTATTCATTTTCCTTCATTTTTAGGACTTACTTTTAGTTTCATTTTTCATACTTTAAGTAAAGTAATTTTGTACATGAGTTGTAGATAATAAAATATATAAAAATACAAAATTAATTTCATACAAAAATAATGTACAGATAAAAAGTTATGGTCTGAATAAGTTTCCAGAATCCCAACTTCCCAGACCCATATCTCTCAAATAAAAATTCAAATATATCCAAATCACCTTTAATTGTATATAACTTTTAATAAACTATTTAATGAAGATGGTTTCATACTTTTTGAAATTACGGTGTGAAAGTTAGGTTTTGGACCCTTATTGTATAGTTACACCCATATAAAATATTCATGTTATTTATGCTTCATTATTTTTATAATTTTATATTTTTATATTTTTGTAAATATTAATTATAATATATGTGCATATTTAAACTAGAATAAAAAGAAAAATAAAACATTAAAATAAAATACTTGTATCAAATACATAGGTAAAATACATATATCTATACCTATATAGATAATACATCTATTTATTTATTTGTATATAATATCAAAAAAATAAAATAAAAATATATTTAAGTGTTTAAAATTAATTTATAAATATATAAAATAATATAAATATTGATCTCAAAATGTAATTTGTAATTATAGACCTTGAAAAAATAAATAAAAATCATAATAAAATAAATCAGAAAAATAAATTTTTTTATTTTATAACCTAAAATTATAAAATCAATTACTATTTTTAAGTGGTTTTGAAATATTTTTTCCAGGGCTTTTTCTTGATTGGTCCACGTGGACCAACCAGGAGCGTCGGAGAGTTGACCACGGGTCAACTCTTTGACCAGCCTCTGCTGCTTGTCAGAACCTTGGTTTTCACCCTTCTCCTTGATTTTTTCGCGGCTGACCCATTCACCATCTCGCTTCACTACCTTCATGACTTTTCCTCCCCGTCGCTAATCGATGATTCACACCCATAGCTTATCTTGGGCTTTGAATCATCGATTCGCTCGTTCTTCTTCGATTATTGGAGCCGCTTGTCAATGTATATAAAAAACTTCCCAATCTTCCCTTTGTTTTTAGACTGCTCTTCCATGTTCGAATCCTAAACCTAGGTCATCAAAGATCCTCCTGGTCACAACAAGAGTCGATCCCAACCTCCAGGGATCTGCGTTGGTGTCGAATCGAGCCGGTCCACCTTCTCCGCAGGAGTGCCGCCACTGAGAGTCTCTTCACGGTTCTCCAGTCAGTGAGGGTCTTTTTCTTGCCTTATTAGTGTAGCTGATGAATCCACGATTCATCGTCTTTATTATTTTATTTTAGCTTCATTTCCTTAGTCAAACACTTGTAAATACCCACTAATTTCAAGAAATTACCATTTTGCATGTATTTGTTAAATTAGCATTTTTAACACTTTAGTACTCACATAAAAGAATAAAGAAGAAAAGAAAAAGAAAAGAAAAATGAAGGATGTATTTATATAATAAATGCAGACTGACCCGAACCCCGAAAGAAGGTCAAGACTTGACCTGATTGATCATGAATAAAGTAAGGGGAGATATGGTCTTTAATTCAAAAATCCAAAAATAATTTGTAAATATTTTTCCATGTATATTTGTACAAAACTTATACTATTTTTTATAATTAAATTGACCATAAATTAAATATTTTTGTAAATAAAATTGTAAATAAAAATGTGTTGTAAATAATAAAAATAGTTGCAAAATAAAATAATGAACATATTATAAATAATCACACTCAGAAAAAGCCATAAAGTGATAATTGAATGATAAATTCCAGCTCCATACGAGATCAAATTGAATCAAACTCACTTCCATTATACTCTAAAATAAATTATCTTTCAAATGGCTATGATTTCATAATTTTTGGAGTTACGGTTGAAAAGTCGATTTTCAGAGGTGGTTTATGCAGTTTTACCACATACCTATTGTATATATTTATTCGTATTTATTTTTTATACATAATGTACATAATTGTAAATATTATCTTCTTTATTTAAAATAAAAAAATAATAAAGTTAAAAAAATCATTTATAAATAATTCCTTATTTGTACATGTGTATATTATACTATATGTACATAGTACTTATATACAATTAATTTCCTTAAATAAAAATCACCAAAAAAATTAAATATCTAACATATTTAATTTAATTTAATTTATTATGAAATTTATATTTAATCATTTAATTTATTCATTATTTAATTTGAAAACATACCTTATATTTAAAGATATGATTCTATACCTTAAATAGCCACCATTAAGGTGGCTAATTAATTTTTGTAAATTAATTAATTAATTTTTATTTAATTCCAAATTTCATTTTTATTTATTTATTTATTTATTTTATTAGTTCCACCACTAAACACCTTCCTCTTTTGTACATCCTTTCCTTTTGTATTTATCTTCTCCTATTATGGGGCTCCTCCGCCCTCATTATTCGTTGATCAATCTTTGGTGGAGAGGAGCCAGATCTCCGAGGGCCATCTTGTTGAAGAAGGGTGCCCAATCTCCGAGTCATACAGTGACATCGAGTCGGTCCTTGTCGAGGCTATCACGACGTATCTGATCCCAAGGTGAGATCCAATTTTCTTTTCCATCATTTCTTTCCTAGATAAATCTTATATTTAATTTTTGCTTCGACAAGATTAATTTTTAGATCTTAAAATCCCCAAAAAATTCATATCATACTTGTCATCCAAATCCGATTTTCACCTCATTTTCTCGATCCATGCACATTCTCGTTGTATCTCTCACAACCTTTCACATCCGACCACGCACGATGGTCGGATCTTCGGATCCTTTCCTCGCTCTCCTTTGGATCCCCATTCACGCCTCATATTTTGTTTATAAATAATAAAAAATATATATAATTATTTTCATCTCTAACATTTGTTTTGCAGAAAAATAATAAAAATAATAATAAATGCATAGTAATTTTTATCTCTAACATTTGTTTTGCATGACCAACTTAAAAAAAATAAAAAAACTAAAAAAAAATAATATTTTTTATTTCTTTGTCTACAATTTCTGTTTGAAAAAAATAATATGAAAAAAAAAATTATTTCTATTGTTTACCTATACAAAAAATAACTTTAGCGAAGGCAGCGATGCCTACTAGTGCCACCGCCGACCTCCGCGCGTTAGCTGCCTCCCGCAGCCGTGCAGGTGCGCATAGCCCACCTCCGCCGAACATCAACACCCCCGCGCTTTCAGACGTCCCCTGGCCCCCTCCGCCAAGGTGCCTGCTCCATCCTCCAGGTGGCTTCCGCCGTGCATGGCCCTGCGTCGACGACCACTCCAACGGCAGCCCCCTCGGTGCCCTCTGTCACCCGAGCACGGTAGCCCTTCACCACCAGCCTCAGAGCACCACCCTATGCCCAACCGCTTCTCCAACCGCGGTTGTGCCCCGTGTCCCGACGCGCATCTCCGCATCCCCCTCCGCTCCAACGCCTGCGACTACCGTGACATCTCCGCCCCGCAGCCCTTCGCCCCCGTGTCCGCGGTTGCCACCGTGACCGCCCAACTCTGATCACAAAGCCGCCTCCGCGACACTGCCATTTGCGTGAAGAAGAAGAAGAGAGGCGGCGACAACCCCCTCCCCCCTTGTGATTTAAAGGAAGAGGAAGCCCTAGGGGGAATTTCTAAAATAAAAAATTGGATAAATTACAAAGATGCCCTCAGAAGTTTCAGAATATACAAATCATTCCCTACCTTAGGTAAATTTCAATTTTCACCCTACAACTTATTTCTTGTTATATTTTAATGCAGAAATTTTGAATATTTGCAGTTCAGTCCCTGTTTGTCCAAAACTTCAATTGCATGATCTTTTTGATGAAATAAATGTTTTTTTTGCTTTAAAAATTTTAAAAAAAAATTTGTGTATGCTTCTGCTTGGTCCCTCTTCATTGTTAAAAATTTCATGGATTTTCATCATTATTTGATATTTAAAAAAAATTCAATAATAGTGTCTTTTTGTCTTCCTAAACTTTAGACAATCACAACAATTCGAAAATTTGTCTAAAAATTCAAAAAAAAAAGTTATATAGGTGTATTTTACAGCCCTATAAAAAATTTCCAATTTTTTGCGTAGATCATTTACAAAAACCAAAAAATGGTAAACTACTGAAAATCTCAAAAAAATGTAAAATCTAAAAATTTTGATTGCAGTCTCTCTTTGTAGATATTTAATTACAATTTAGTATAAAAATAAGTTCCAGGAGTTTTGGGTACTTAAATTAGTTTTAAGTTATAAAATACTCTTGGCTATGCACTATTTAGGTTTATTTCCACTTATTAATTTTTATAAAATCACTAAGACATCAGAAAAATTTGAAAAAATTATCAAAAATATTTTAAAACCTATAAAACATGAAAACATTTTCTTTGATTTTTCTGAGTTTTTTGAATATTTTGAAAAAATATAAAAAGAGTGGGATGTGTGTATTTTTATCATTTGTGCCTTATTTGAAAATAAAAAATTGAAAAAAAATAAAAAAATACTAAAATCTCATTTTTGAAATTTGTCTACCAAGTTCTTAAATCGTGCTTCTTGTGTTCAACCGTGATTGCTATACCAGGTAAATTGAATAGCGAAAACCGCTTTTTTTCATTGCTTGATTTCTTTTAAGTAGTTTAACATTTTTTTCTCATTGATCATGCTTGACGATTCGGGTCACAAAGATCCTTCATTATTTGATACTTAACGCGAGTTGTCAGGTGTGTCATTAGAATGACGTTGTTGCCGGGGAGCACGACTTAGTTGTAATTTTTCAATTTTGCTTGTCTCTCTATATTGTAATTGTTTTGTTACCACCTCTTATTTGTTTTTTGTGCAAGGGACTGATTGGAGGACAACTTGGAGTTTCTTTTTGGAGGAGGAAAGAGAAGAAGACCGTTATTTTTATTTAAGAGAATATTTGGATTATATTGTAATAATTTAGAACTTGAACTCTTATGGACATGGATATTATTCGGGGTCTGTTTCACCAAGTGTTGGTGCACTTGGGGGACCTCATTGTTGTTTTCTAATTTTTGATTTCATCGTCATAACTTTCTATTTGATTCTTGCATATTTAGCCCCTAGACGCAGGATTTTGATTGATTGTGACGTAATTAGCTAAGGACAAACACCTAATTACTTACCTGTTCCTATAGATCGTAATTAGACCTAGTTAAAAATAAATTGAAAAAGTTTACTTAATCGTTTGAGAGGCCATGCACTGCTAGAAGTCATATACTGTGCTGGCAGGATCCGTTGTAGCGGACATCGATCGACATTTGAGATCGGACTCATGCCTCTCTCTGATTAGTTAGCTATCTGTTCTTCACAATCAATAGAAGTTGCTCGTCTATGGTTGATTTCCTCGTGAATCATATAGTTAGGTTCTTTTCAGTATTTAATTTTATGCACGGATCGTATTGCATGTAGAGTGCTGGAGCAAGGTATGCATTTCTATCTCTACATGCATCATTGTATTTCATCATGCATTGGCTTTTTCGACTTCCTCCCCCTGTTTTTGGACTCAAATTAATCAAAGAGGAAACTGGAAAGCTCGATAGACATTTCATTGATAAAAGAAAAATCCAAAAAAAGTGAAAATCAAAAAATTAAAATTGGGACTGGTAATTGAACTTGACCCTAAAAAATAAACGTAATTGATTCATCATTGTTTTGGGAGAGCAATCCCCTCATTGTTTGCACTTTTAATTGCTCGCGTACACACTAAGGAGTAGCGCCCAAATCATATTAAAACCTCCTAAGTGTTTGTATAACTTTTGTCTGATCACTAAACTCTAAAATTAAAAAGATAAAGATCGAACTCTCACGGTCAGATTTGTGTTGAGTTGGTGAACTGCGGGTTGGCTTTGTATTTAGATGTCTTTGGTGTGAGTTGGTTACATTCATCTTTTCAAGATCATTAGCAGTCACCTTCTGTCTCTTTCACTCTCTTCTTCTATCCCACCCTCCCTCCCTTCATTTCCCTCTCTTCATAATGGGCCATACTCCATTTCAACCGGATTTTGCGTCTTCTTCTTTTCATTCACATCATCCTTGCCCACTCTCTTGGGAGGTCGGGACCTCGATCGACCTCTCGTCTCCTTATCTTTCTACCCCCTCCCCATTCCCTCTTTATACTGGGCATGCTGTGCTTGACGCTCGTAGAGATCAGATTGAGCATATGCGGGATCCGGGCAATTTTATTACTGAGATGAGAGTGCATTCCATAGGCGATCACATGGAGCAGTTGCGAGCTTTAGATGACTTCTATCCTGGGATGATGGATGAGCAGCCAGATCAAGAAGCACAGTCCGCTTCTATATTGAGTCCCTTCATTTTGGATTTAGGATTCACTAATATACTACCGAAGTTTTCAAGGGGAGTGCATGAGGAGCCTTATATTCATATATCTGAGTTTGAGGATTTTTGTGGATCACGAGCATACCTAGATATTACTTTTGAGGAGCTGATGCTGATTACCTTTCCATTTACACTTCTAGGTAGAGACAAGAGTTGGCACAAATGATTCGGAAGGAAGTTCGCTACGTGGGGAGATTTACGAGCATTGTTCTTGCAGAGATTTTACCCCCAGCGTAAAGATGAGTTGATGCCGTCTTGTATTCGAGATTTTTCAGTTGACCCCCATGATCCATTGAGACAGTCATGGCTTAGATTTGTTGACCTATTGAGGAGATTTCCGGATCATGGAATCTCGACGACTGACCTTGTGCACATTGCCATGAGGGGGATGACCACAAAGCAGATTGCATCAGTCATTACCTCATGTGGTGGTTCATACCACAGTCTCGACATGGATTTATTTGAGACCATCTTGAGAGAACTTTTAGACATTCCATCAGATGATTTATTCGGGACAACACATGAGGATGATGTGATACCAGTTAGGTGTGCTACACTTCATGGGGATCCAACCATTACACACCAGCTAGAGGACATGGATACTTCACCTACACAGACAAGAGACGATGAGATAGTTACTATGACTTCGTAGACACTGATTGATTTTTAGTTGGTTTTCCAGTCAGAGTTCGAGTCAGTCCCGCACTTTCACGTCGAAGATTCTTAGATTCTAGATCTGTTAGGATCCCAAGAAATAGAGGAGGAGTCCACATCTCAGCCGTCCTTTGAGTCATTTCAATGTCCATGTCCAACTGATTCAATGTCCTTTCTTCAGAAGATTTTTTTAGATTTAAATAAATATTTGGATCCATCTCAACATAGAGAGCTTGATGAGGGATCGATTTTTGATTTGACAGACCTAGATAGTCGCATCTTTGAGCTGTGTATCCTCCCATTTGATGATGTCGATATATTTTTGGAGGACCTTTTATTTGGCAACATAGATCCCCAGTTCAATTCTGATTTGGCATTACTCCCCGACGGTTATCTGCGGGAGGGTGCCACTAAACCTATGTACTCGGTTTCACGTTCAGGGAGTGTATCCGACTTGTCGGATCACGAGATCGAGTCTTCTGATACTTATGATCTTGCCGACTCTGAGTTTTTTCACCTCGACGACCCTCGCGAGGATGAGCCGATCTTTGAGGTATTCGATGATTTTACTGATTTCTCTACATTATATACATCAGATATCAACTTTTATAGTGAGTCTCCTGATCTTGATCTTCGAGACAGTGATTGATGTGGAGGATTCCATGACAGATTCGTCCTTCTCCACGTTCGATTTATTCAGCTCCATCCAGTCACTCCAATCAGACCTTGAGCCGATGATTTCTTTTATACTACTGGAGCCCGAGTTCATCTTCCCATATCTTTACCCAGTAGCAGACACCCGCCTGATTGTTTACTTGGATGTCCTCGTTTACACTATTGACCTCGTTGTTGTTCTCACATCTAGATTAAAACGACAGTACGATATTCACATTACAGATGCCATCCTGAACCTTAATACTGCGCTATCCTAGCCTTTGCTCCCAGCTAGGGGCGTAAACTCTAGCGCTTGTTGAGAGGCACCTCAACATTGTTTTACTTGTCTAAATCATTCTGTCCATATCATGCATTCCTTCTGTCTAACACCCCATCTCCACTTGTGATTATGTTATACTTAGGGTGTACTTTACCCTAAGTATAGGGGGGTGTCAGACTTGTGATTATTCTTTTGATTCTTTTACCTTTGTTTTGCTACCTATACTTAGGGAAATTTTTCCCCTAAGTATAGGGGAAGTAGACTCTGTACATCTTATCACTCGGTAGTCACCTTGTGTACAGTCTTCTATACTTAGGGTTACTTGATCCTAAGTATAGGGGATCACCAACTTCTATTGATCATATTCTTTTATTCATTATTGTAATATAGTATTTTTTTCACTTCCCAATACTTAGCACGAGTTATGTCCTCCTTTGCAACTCTTTGATCACTATGAGGACATAGTTCGAGCTAAGTATAGGGGGGTGCCGTATATATTGTATATATACTTTAGCCATAACTCGTACTTTTGTATTTTTAATATGGCTAAAATACTATATAAATACTTGAAAAAAACAACAACTAATAAAAAGATGCAGATATTTCCTCAAAATTCTTTTTGTATATATAGATTAATAAGTCATGTTAAAATATTTTGAAAAATAATTTGAAAGTAGTGTGAAAAATCTATTTGAAAAATCTTTGGAAAACTATCTGAAAAATGTTTGAAAAATATTTTCAACCTTTGTAAAAATATTTTGGCTTATAAAATTTTTTTCTTCGAGTGAAATAAAATCATTTTGTAAAACTATTTGCAAATGTTTTAAAAGTAGTTGAAAAACTATTTTTAAAAAATATATATATTGTTTGAAAAATGTTTGCAAAATTATTTTCAAATGTTTGTAAATGATTGTAAAATTATTTTTAAATAAGTGGAATATATGCATCACAAAAAATAATAAAAAAAGAGATAAAAGAAAATTTCCAACTGTATGTATATACCTATATAAATTACTCAAGTTGTAAATTCTTTCATCCGATTCTTGTAAATAATTAACTCACTTCTGTGTAAATATGTGTATTATATCTCTTAACCCTATCCCTTATTTTTTTTTTAAAAAATTGTATATACTTGTATATATTACTAACCATTTGTTTATAAAAAAACTACAAAACTAAAAGTCTATAAAAATGTGCATAAAAACTCTTTTTGCATGTGCATCATTTTTCAAAAATCCATAAAAAGTTTAAAATTAGAAAATTGTTTCACAAAAAGACTTTTTCTTTCTTTTTTCATTGTACATATTTCTTGCATTTGCATGTGCATTTTCTGGATAATTTTGACATTTAAACGAAGTTTGGAATAAAATTGAAGAATGGAGCTTAGTTGGACCTTAATCCACTTAAATTCAGAGGAACCTTATAAGAATTGGAATTAAGACTTTTCAAGTCCTAGTGACTTAATTCTTTGAGTCCATAAGACTATGTTCACATGTCATCTTGATTAGTCTAAGTAGAATATTTAACAACACACGCATGATTCTTTCAGACCGTGGCTTACCTTGGACAAGCACTCTACACGCAGCTCTTTACGAAGGAGGTAGTGAGGGGGCGGAATCTTTTGGCTTGGGGTAGTATACACGGGTTGTACATCTAGGCGAAACCTCTCGTCCTCCTCTAGGGAGGGAAGTGCATCTCAACCTGGTTTGGCGATGTTGAGGTCTAAAAACATGATGCTGTGGGGTTGCAATAATGCTTCAAAAGAGGGATAGTCTACTGGCTCACGAGGAAAAACTCCTTATGTACATGCTGCACCTTGTATACATTTTCAAAAAAAAGGAAAAAGAAAAAAAATGCAGAATCTCCAAAAGTGGACATGCTTGATTGAAAAGTAAAATGCCTGTCAGAGTGTATATACAAGTGAAAAAAAGAATAAGAGCTTCAAATTCAAATGTTTGTAAGCTTGCATCGGATGACTTGGCTACACTGGTCATGCATCCAAGGATAGGTAACTACACTGGTTAACGTCCATTCTCTTCTCCGTCCCCTCTTCTTGAGCTGGTTGTACTTGAACTTAGAAGGGAATATCCTCGCTCCTCAAGGAAAGAGTTGCTAGACCGGAGGACTAGAGTTACCTTGTTGAGAGAGGCTGTTTCTTTGCTACTTTTGAGATGAGGAGCTATATTTCACTTACACCATACAAGTAAAGATTCATAGTCATAAGAATTTGTGTATGTAGACTTGTTCTGACCTGATTGTTGAGGAGACCTGAATAGAAGTCTTGTGGAACTCAGAGGATATTAGGTTTTAAATCCATTTCCCATTAAGGTTCTGATACCATAATAATCCAAAGGTCCGACAGAGCTCCATACTACAATTTTATGAAGACAAGTTTATAAGTCAACATTGTTCTAACTTCTTTCTGTTTTCTTTTCTTTATTTTTTTCACTTATTTTCCAAATAAGTGTTTGCTAAGGGACTAGCAAAGGTAAAGTATAGGGAAATGATGAATACACGATTCACTTTATTCTTTTATTTTAGCTTAATTTCCTTAGTCAAACACCTGTAAATACCCACTAATTTTATGAAATTACCATTTTGCAAGCATTTGTTAAATATGCATTCTAACACTTTTTGCACTCAAATAAAAGAATAAAGAAGAAAAGAAAAAGAAAAGAAAAATAAAGGATGTGATAATTACATTATATACTAGTATAACATGTTTAAATTATGTGAAGTACAATATTAATCTTTGATGTATAAACTTCAAATTCACATAAATTGCATCCTATACATAGGGGAGATAAAATCATCATTCACATTTAAAAATCATATTCTATAATGAGATTAATTATCAACTATAAAATTCAGACTTGTTGTTACCAAAGAAAATGAAGAACTATTGGGTATGCTTATAATATAAAACATCCAACACATTTCACTTCACCTTTTTATTTTAAAGAAATAGGGAGGGGTATAGTGTAAAAGACTCACTCTTTATTATCATGCATAGAGCACCCTCATCATGCCTTCCCCATGCACATCTCTAGCCCACGTACTATCATTTCCCCGTGCACTTTCATTTAAAACTTTGTCTTTACTTGCATGGCAACACTTTATGCATAGCCACCCATGGCATCTATAAAATGGGCATTCACGCACCTTCTCACGGACCTGAGCTTTCTCGTTCTTTTTATCTCTCGCCCCATGATTTCTCTCTCTCTCGTTCTTTTATGCAGTATAGCGCCGACAATGCCCAAGCCATGCTCCTCCTCCTCGCGGCTTAATCCAGCCTGTGCTACCGCGCACCGGTACCTAGCTCCAGGCTGCACATTGATGTGCGTGGATATCCAGCCTGCACCCTGTCCTCCTCTTGCGTGCACGCCGCTGTGAGCGGCCCCTCCTCTTTCGGTGCACTCTAGTCGCAGTCCTCCTCCAGTTCTCAAAACCGACAGCCAACTACGCGCCCCATCCGCCATCCTTGCACGGGCACATTTGCAGCAGCCCCTCCTCCTCGCAGTCCAGCTCGCACGCACAGCCGGTATATCTCCAGTTCGCACCACCGTTCCGGGCACCACAACCACCATTCTCCAGCTCTCAACCTATGGACCAGCGCCATCTCCGCCTTGTCACAGTCTGCGATCGCACATCCCAGCCGACCAAGATCCTCCTACAAGCACGCGGACTCCACCGTCCTCACGCGCACGCACCTGCTCCAAATAATTTCCTTCTCAGCCGCACGCGCGTGAAGTCCAAGCTTCCTCCCCTCCAGCTGTGCGTGCAACTTGCAACTTCATCCCCACGTGCAAGCATAAGGGACATAAACTCTCTCTTCCTTTTTCTCATTTAATTTGCATCCTCTCTCTCTCTCATAAATTTCATCTCTTTATTTTATGATTTTAATATCAATTGCATTTTGAGTCTTGAATTATTTGTAATTTCAAATATCTCTAGCATATAACTTAGTCTCTACATTAATTAGATTGCATACATTAGCACCTACAATTTTAATCACTCATCGCATGCATAAAAATGTCAAATTAAAATTGCAAATTTACTTGGTCCTTGTTGTTCGACACCCGACTTGCTCTTTACTTGATTCCATTTATTTCATGGCATCGTCGAGTTTACAAATTATATTTGTTTGTTGAGATTATCAATGTGCACAATGACAAGTAAAAATCAATCATTAAGTCACGCAAAATCTCACCAACATTTTGGCCTCGTTGCCGGGGATTAGGCAACATTTGCAATTTTTCTTCCTCATTCTAACTTAGTTTCAAGTATCTAATCCGTGCATTATTTTTGTTTTGCAGGTACTTAGGCTTCAAAAAGGAAAAAAAAATTTTCCATTTGTTTTTTCATGCATTTTTAAACTTGTAATTTGTAATATTTCTTCCCCAACTCCCCTCCTTCTCGGAAAAGCTCTCCATCAAGAGGACAAAACATTACGGATTAGCGCCAGAAGTGCATGCACTGTGAGTCTGTCATTCTCTTAGGCATCTTAGGCTTTTAAAATTTCTTGCATTTGTCTGTGGTCCAAACTTAAACCGAAAAAATAAAAAAATACTTCTTCTTTGCATCATATCTGTGGTCTTCTCCCTCTGCTCACCTAAAAAGATCACCAAAACGTGCTTTATCACACTAAAAAGATAAGCTTGAAAGGCCACCGCAGTGGCCCGAGCAGAAAACGGGAAAATTCCGATTGCTTGTTTTGATGCTCGTGTATGACACAAAAATCACGAGCACATAGAACCCTTGGATAGAGACAAAAAACCCTGGTGCTATGTGAGATTGCAGAGAGAAATTGTAACTCCTTGACGCGTTGGGCACATGTTCTTGTGGGAAGAAGCAGATCCTCGATCTGAGTACCGTACCCTGGATCCCTGATGAATCCACATTTCATCATCTTTATTCTATCATTTTGGCACCAAAAACCCTAGCAAATACCTATAAATAGCCTTTATTTCATCATATTAGCATCCATGCATGAGCATCTAATTAGTGTATAAATTACTGTAATTAAAGCCAAAATTATTGAATAAATAAGGAAAATAAAAAAAAATAAAATATTGTAAATATTTTATGACTCAAAACCCCCGAGACCTAGGCATCTTGATGAATAGGTCGACAAGGAATAAAGTAGGGGGAGATAAGGTCAAAATACAGATAAAATACCTATACATTTTATTCATTTTTTATTCATTTTGGGACCTATTTTTGGTTCCACTTTTTATCCATCAAATAAAGAAACTTTGTACATGAAAATTGTAGTTAATTAAATAAAGAAAAATACAAAATTGATTTCACAGAAACAGAATACACAGATAAAAAGTTATGATCTAAATAAGAATCCAGAACCCCAACTTCTCAGACCCGTATCTCACAACTGACAACACCAAATGCAGCGTACTCACCTTTAATTGTATATAGAAGAAAATAAGCTATTTAATGGCGGTGGTTTCGCATTTGGTGGAGCTACGGTTTGAAAGTTGACTTTTGAACCCTCATTGTATACTTGTACATATTAAAATATTCAATTTATTATTTATTTATTATTTTTACAATTTTATATTTTTATAATGTTGTAAATATTACTTATAATAATTGTGAATATTAAAATCAGAATAAAAACATCATTAAAACTCAAATAAAAATACTTGTATATATTTGATACATAGGTATTATACATACACTTATACCTATATAAAATACACTTATAATTTATTAAATATACAAAACAAATCATAAAAATAAAACAAAAATATATTTATGTGTATAAAAGTATTTTATATTTTTATAAAATAATAAACAAAAATAATAAAATCAAAATATACAAAATAAAAATAGAAGGATACAATATATAGATGATATACCTATATAAGGGTATAAAAGCAACTTGTAAAAATACACTTCATAAAATAAATTAAAAATCATAATAAAATACTACATAAAATAACGAATATTTTTTATTTTATAATCATAAATTAATAATGCCATTTACTATTTTTAAATTAATTAATCAAACTTTTTTTTGGGTTTTTCCTGGTTGGTCCACGTGGACCAACCAGGAGGCCAGGACTGTTGACCTACACCATGTAGCCCTGCGCGCCTCATTTTTTCCCCCGCTTTTGCGGATTTTTCGAGGCCACGCCGTTCGTCCTTTGCCGTCGCTCCCTTCATGGAAATCGTTCCTTGTACCATCACCTCCATCGCCGACCTCCCAGATCTCCTTAGATCTGTTCCTCCCGCCCGTGACTTCTTCTCGAAGTCACGCGTCCAAACTTCTTCAAATAGAGCTCCGCCACTTCCTTCCCCGGGTTGAACGCTCTTCGGCCATCAATCCTCCTCCCTGTTGTGCTCCCTACGTTGCTGGAGGTGACCGCTCCACATCTGAACCATCAGGCGAGTCGAGGAGGCGCTGCAGCGGCTCCACCACCTCCGGCAAGACACCGCCGTCGAGTTTCTGCACCTCAGGTCACGCACCTTCGAGGTTTGCTCCTATCTTTTTTTTCTTCACTTCTTATCATTCCCTGTACCCTGAGGATCATTTAGCATGCGAAATCATCAAGATCCATCGAGTATATCGTTCCACCCGCTCACCTCGCCGGAGCGCACCTCCGGCCGAGCCTCCCCTCCATCGATCACGCATCCCCACGCCTCCGCGAGGTCCAGGCAGTTTGCCCTGGACCTTTTCACCATTTCTTGCAGGTCAAAGAGCAGTGAACACACCTGGAAAGCATTTTGCGATCTTCGTCGGAGATACCTGGAGCTTCGAGCTCCGCCGCCTCCGCGCTTGCACCTCGACGCTTCTCCGACAAATCCGAGCCCTCCAGACCATAGAGTGACCTTCCGGGAGTCTGCAGCTCCATTTTGGAGCCCATCCACAGCCTGAGGAGCGAGATCGGAGTCAGGGAAGTGCGCCTCCGCCGGTGTCCTTCCCTGTTCTTCCTCCTCGCTTTTCCACCGTCTGATCGAGCCGCAGCTCCAGATCCAACATCGGTCGTCCGATCCATCCTCGCCAGTACCGTCCGATCCTTCCCCGCGATCTAATCTCAGTCGGACATCTGCGAAGCATCATCGGCCGTCCTCTTAGCGCCACGTGTTCGAGTGAAATCATCCCCGCCGTTGGATCGCGCGCAAATAGGGGTATTTTGCATCCTAACCCCTGCGCCTCTTTGCATTTAGATTTAATACTTAAATTTGCATCTGTAGTTTTAAAAATCCTGGGACTATTTGCATCTCGACCCTTGGATTATTGTAATATTACAGGGATACCCCTGCCAGGTCACGTGTGAAAGCACGTGGGTTGGCATTTTTGTAGGGAACCCCCTCCGGGTTTTGACATATGTATTCAGTCCTTAAAGTTGCCTATTAAGTGTAATAGTTTTGGATATTTTGCATTCAAGACCCTCTAGGTTTTTGTATTTGCACTCTTACCCCTCCCAGGCGCGTGCAAGTCACGCGCCCTGGTGGGTAAATTGCTCAGACACCCTTGCGGGTTTTGCTATTTATCTTTAATCCATTAAATGCAAGTTTTAGTATAAACTTTTGTGGAAATTTTGCATGTGTACCCCTGGTTGTTTTAATATTTGCACAACTGCCCCTGCCAGGCTTGTAATTTGTGCTGACTTGCTCTATTTATTTGGACCCCTGTTTTAATTCGAAAAATTCTCAAATTTTGAACTTAAGCTCCTGTGCACTTATGCTTCCACGCCATCATTTTAGTTTTTGATTTTATTTTATTTTCATATTTATTAAAAATCAAAAACAACCTTTTTGCCTACTGTCTAGCTTAGAAAATGCCAAAAAAATATCAAAATGCCTCTAAAAATTCCAAAAAAAATTACCTATTGCCTATTATATCCTATTTTAGTGTCAGTCCAAAAATCATTAAAAATATCAAAATAAAAACACTAAAAATTTAAAAACACTCAAAAACTTCAAAAAAATATATAAAATCATGGAAAACTCCAAAAAAATACAAACTCAACTCCTGTTTGTTGCATTTTTCAGTAGCTTTATTTGAAAATTATTTTGAAGAATTTTGAGTACTGGTTGCTTTTTTTAAATCCCATTTTATTCACAGCCAGCACTATTTCACTGATTTGACTTATTTCAGTAATTAAAAATACCAAAAAACCTTGAAAAAATCCCCCAAAATCACAAAAACAGTAAAAAATCATAAAAATATAAAAAACAATTTATCTCTGAATTTTTGGTAATTTTTAATTATTTTTATAAATATTTTACCTTGTCTTGTATTACCTTGTCTTTAAACTCCATTATTGAAAAAGAAAAAGAAAAATACAAAATATAAAATTATAAAAATCAGAAAATTAAAAATCAAAATACAAAATTAAAAATTAAATTAAAAATAAAAAAAATTAATTAAAAATTAAAAACCCACAAAAATTGTATTTGCTTGCTTGCTTAGTGTAGACACATCACACACACACACTTGTGCATTAATTTTGAACTACCCTGTTTGCTCCCTGTGTTCGAACTCTCTGCATATTTGTCACTATACACCATTTGTGCAGAGTTAAAAATAAATTTTAACTCCACATTTATTTCTATTTCCTGATCTGTAGTGTGGGTTAATTGTTGATTAATTTCAGAATTTGTGTGGTCAAACACCGACTGTTGACTCGCCTTGTGAGTCGATACAACCATATCGATTTTTGATATTATCAAATGGCGCCGTTGCCGGGGAGCAACAGCGAGTAGTTTATATTTTGCTTGTGTTGATTGTCTACCATAGCTTTAGTTTCTATCTCTTGCATTTGTGATATTGATTGATTGAGCTATCTGACCATTTCTTTTCTTGTCTTCTTGCGAGGGACCGTGGAGCAAGGCGGATCGCCTAGGTGACCCGAAGCAACCTTGGGAAGCGGAGCCGGCTATTCTTTAGCCAAGCCGGCATGAGAGAGCAGGAGGAGTGAGAGAGTGGTAGTTTAGCTTGCATTTTATTTTTGTGAGAGAGTGATTTATTGAATTGTAATAATACAGGTACACTTGGACTTTCGAACACTTAGACTACCGGGCCTAACTTCCGGGTGTTTGTTCACCCGGGGGCTCACCGCAGTTTTGATCGTGTTTTCATCGCTTGTCATTTTCTGGTTTTTGTTTTCATTTTTCCTTTCTTTTGTGGGTTGAGCTCTTAGATTAGGTCCTGCTTGATTCGATTAGCCTAGGTCCAAACACCCTAATAACTCTTGCATGTTCCTATAGTTCGTATTTGGACTTAGATTAATTAAGTAGTTGATCATTGGCTCTCGATCCGCGCGCCGCGAGCTCACTCCACACAAGCGCTTTCTCCTAACTCAAATGTGTTGAGCAGAGGAGGAGTGAGCCTAGACCGGACATTAGGATTGGGAGTTGATGGTTAAATCGTGGTTCTTCACGCTAGCAGCTGCCTATCTTAGGACGATTTCCGCTTGCATATCGCCATGTAGCTTAGGTTTAAAAATTCTGCTTTGCATCCCACATGGAGAGAGCTGGGATTCGCTGTAAGTCTTCTTACTTTGCATGCATCATTTAGGCACAAAGGTGAGATTTCCACCTTGGTGTCAACTTGCACGGCTTTTCCGACTCTATTCTCCCTCTATTTTTGGAACAAAGTAGGATAAAGGAAAAATACAAAAACCGTTAGGCGCTTGTTTGAATCTACTCAAAAGAAGCGATAACACCAAAAAAATTAAAAAAGGGACTGCTAAGAAAACTTGACCAAAAATAAAATCGGTAATTGGATACATTGCTTGGGGAGAGTAACACCCTCACTTGTATTCAGGTTGCATGGGAAGGTCTCCTTCCAAGTGAGGTGAGCGCTTCGTAAGGATTAGAGCCAAAAACCCAACTTGTGGCTGCCTTGTGTATCGCCTGGATTTCCGAAGTATTGGCGCTACTATCGTACGTAGTCGAGTAGGACTTGGTCACCAGTGGTGACTCACTATTGTGTGAGCGCCGACCTTGTCCGAAGTACCGAGCTTAGGCCACGCCTTCACAGGTGTGTCTGTCTCACCGGCTGCGTCCGAGTAGGATCTTGCACGCTCACGGGTGATTCCGTTGCGAGCGAGATCCGAAGTATCGGTTTCGCCTATCGGCTTCCTCCCTCTATTTCTTTGGCTGAGTAGGGATCCATGAAGGGTTACAAGGACCTCAAAAAGTGCAAGTTACAGGTTACACAAGAGGAGGACAAGTACGGGGACACTTTCCCGGCAGTACTCTCTCCTATAGGCGTAGCGTTCTAAGGACTCGTGAAAAGATAAATACCTGAAAAACAAGATAAAATTGACAAGATAAAAGCCGAACCTTCACGGCTTCACATGTTGAGTTGGTGAATTCACCCCTGCTTTGTGTTTGATTTCTAGATTTCTTTAGGTCAAGATCAAAAACACCGCACAATTGTGCGCAATTTTGTTGCATCTCATCTTCTTCTTCTCTTGCATTTTCCCTGCTCTTCTCAAATAATCAAGATGATGGGACGGAGATCTCTTAGGCCGACTTTATCGGCACCGCTGTCCAGCACTCCTCCTCATTCATCTAGGAATACCTCGGAGAGTCCGCTCTCCGAGCCCGAGTTTACATCCACCCTGTTCCCCCTCGACCACCCTTCCCATTCTCCTTCTCTCAGTCCAATTGTGTCAGAATTCAGTGCATCACAGAGTTCGGCTCATTCAACAGCACCTGAGATGGCCTCTTTTGCTTTTTCAGAAAATCCAGCGATGGCAGACAGAGGCGAGCACCCAGATGACCACGATCACCCTCCATTCATAATCGATCAGGTGGCCATCAACAATTCCTCGCTAGCATCCCTGGAGACTATGCAGAGACAGATCCGTGACCAGGGTACCTTCATGGGTGATTTGATGAGAGAGATAGCACATATGAGAGAGAACCGACCTGGGGGCGGTGGCGGAGGTGGAGGAGGAGGACCCGATGCAGGAGGAGGCGATCCAGACGCTGAACGACCGCCACAGACTATCATGAGGGAACTGCACAACCCATCTGCATCCCTCACTCACCGGTGGATCAGACTCCCACCAATCCACAGAGATTTCGAGCTTCGGCCCCACACGATTCAGCTGCTACCCAAGTTTCACGGGTTGCCGACCGAAGAGCCGCACCTCCACCTCCAGGAATTTGAAATGATTTGCAACACTATCCATGATCGGTTGATGACCGAGGACACCATCAAGATGATCGCCTTTCCGTTCTCTTTGGTTGATAGAGTCGCATACTGGCTCAAACATCTTGGGTGATTCGTCGATACATGGGCAGATCTCCGGACCGCGTATCAGAAGAAGTATTACCCTCTCGGCCGGACCAACGCAGCTCGAGCCATGATCAGCAACTTCATCATGATCCCAAACGAACAATTCCATGAAGCCTGGGATCGATTCAGAGAGCTCATCGACCGGTGTCCACATCACGACATATCCAAGCCCAACTTGGTGCAGAGTTTCTTCTGTGGGCTGACACCGGAGCTGCAGGGGCTAGTGAACGCCTCTTGCGGTGGGTCTTATTTCTCCAAGGGAGAAGACGACGTCTGGGCCATCTACGAAGGCATGGCAGAAAACTCTACTGTGATGACCCAGGCCCGAGTCTACACTCAGCAGAAGCCCCCGCAAGGAGCGGGATCATTTCAGAGGATCGCCCGCATCGATGTCGGTCCCAATACAACGTCGGTAGCCGCCGCCCAAGCCGAATCAGCAGCAGCCGACATGGGCATTATTAGTGAGAAGTTGGACCGCAATGGAGATCCTCGAGAAGAAGCAGAACCAAGGTCTTGCTCAGATGGACCTTCTCACCAAAACCATGAGTGACCTGAAAACTCAAATCCTATGCATTCAGGAGGCACAAGCTCACTCCCAACAGCCTCCCAGGTCACGGGCTGACTCCAGCAGTAGCAGCTCCAACCAACCCTCTACCTCATACCGACAGGTGAATCATATCCAGGCAGAGCCGGGTTCCACTGCTACAGTATAATCCAGAGCAACCACCGTCTCAGGACACACAGATGGTGGTCTATCAGCCGGAGCAGCCACTAGCAGTTCTTCCTCCACCCTCCTTCGAGCAGGGACCATTGATGGAAGTCAATGGGATTTGGTACGACCGGTACCCTCAGCCCGGGATTCGTCGGGATCACCCCGGATTTCGTTGGGGCAATGGTGGATCCTCATCCCAACAGCAGAACCCTGCCCAAGGACATCAGAACAGCCAGCCACAACAGCAGCACCAGCAACCCCAGTATGCCCAGCCGCAGCAATATCACAGTGGTCCTCGTCCCGCCTATCAGGGACAGTCGTGGAGGCAGCGCCAGCCGCCTCAGCAGTCTTATCACCAGCCTTCCCCCCAGTATCAGCAGCCACACCAGCAGTAGCAGCCCCATTTCCAGCAGGGACAGACATCCGGTTCTCAGGGTCCCACCTTTGAGAACCCAGCCCTTGATGATCTTGCCCGCTTGCTATCTGAACAGCGAGCCTCTTTCAGGCAAGAAATGGATGAATTCCGGCAGGAGATGAGGGACATCATGAAAGGCAAGGCCGCCATACCCGCTCAGATTGAACCTAACCCGAACAATCTGAAAAAGAAGTCTGAGCAGGTAGAGTTTACAGAGGATACCTCTCCTAGTGATTATTTGAGTGACATGTCTTATTCCTATCATGATGCTGATTTTGTTACTACTAGGAGCGGTAGGATGCCAGCCGGAGGCGCCTCTTCTGAGCGACAACCAGATACAGAACCAGGAGCGCCAGAGGAGCAGAGTAGCGGTGCTGATGCCGCTAATGATGACGTTGGAGACGGTGGTGCTAAAGCCACCAATGAGGTAGATCCAGACGACAGTGTTGATGCCGTCGTGATACCAGTTGCAGAAGGTGGTGCTGACGCCACCATTTTGTATGTCGAGCCAGAGCGCGGTGCTGATGCCGCAGAGACAGGTGCCGGTGGTGGTACTGAGGCCACCACCTCTACTTTTGTTGAGCCACCTTCTGTGATGTCGCCACATTTTGTACCTAGGGACTGTGGGAACAAAAAGAAAAACAAAAATATGAATAAAGGAAAGGCTTCTGTTCACATTGCGGATCCATATGTGTTGCATGATGATGGTTGTGTGGATCCTTCTTCTTCACAGGCACAGGAACCGATTCCTAGTCCTCCATCTGAGGAGGCACCTACCATCCCCTTCCCTGAGGCACTCAGCCGAACGAAGGGGAATAAAAAAGAAAACCCAAAAAAGAACCAGCAAGTAGAGTTCGGCAATCAAATGATTGACAGATTTCACATTCAGCTGACTCTACGAGAAGCATTTGAGCATATCCCCTTCTTCAAAAAGAACCTGAAAGAGACAACTACTGTCCGAAGAAGGAAGAGGCACAGAGATCAAATCCATATGCTCACTCATGACACATGCTGCACCATCCAGAACAAGCTGCCAGCCAAGCGGCCAGACGCAGGAGCTCCCTATGTCAGATGCGAGATTCATGAGCAGCAGTTTGATCGTACTCTATTAGACAGCGGCTCTTCAATTAACCTCCTTCCAGCAGCCTTACTCAAGCGATTCGAGTTTGGCCCTCTTCTTCGAAGCAGAACAGTCCTTCAGTTTGCTGACAGATCGATAAAGAGGCTGAAGGGGTTATTGAAAGACGTGGTCGTTACCATTCAGGGCCTGAAATTCCCCGTGGACTTCGTTGTGTTGGACATGGAGATCCCTGAGTCGGTAACCGATGCCCCCATCATACTTGGACGCCCATTCCTGGCCACAGCCAAGGCATGATTGCGGGAAGGTGTGCTTTCACGTAGAGGGCGAAACCATACAAATAGAGACGATCAAGGAAACCAGGGCTAGAGAGTTGGCATGCTCAGAGCAATCCAGCGAAGCCGAGCAGATGACAGAAGAGGAGCTAGACATCCACCAGGTTTGTGATTTCGAGATGACTGATGATGAATCCAACTGGAAAGATCCCGTAGCACCGACCCTCGCCTTGCCTACATATTCACTATATCTCAAGCTCATGGCAATCGAGAGTCGGGAGAGCACACTCCTGGATAAGGATACACTTGAGGCTGACAGTGTTGGGACGAGTGGTGCCGATGATTTTCATTCTTGTTCATCTTCTTCTGATCCCTCGGATTCAGACATTGACTGGGATGATTTTGATGAATACTTACCGTGACTGATTCCTTCTGAGCCAATGACCATGACAGAGCACGAGCCAGTACAGTTTATTGATGATTCAGTGGGCCGCCTTTCGTCAGAGATTCATGCAGAGCGAGAGTTCTCCCATGCAGACCTGGTCGCCTTCACACAGACATACCAGAAGCCAGATCTGCCACCTCCTAGTTGTCCAGAACGGAAACCTCTGCCGCAGTCGATGACATACAGATTCCTTGCGGGTGAGCCAGAAATGTACCCAGTCATTATCTCAGCAGATTTGACTGGAGAACAAGAGTCTCGTCTGATGGAGGTTCTTGAAAGAAACCGCAAGGCAATCGGGTGGAGTATAGCTGATCTCCAGGGGCTGAGCCCAAATCTTTGCTCTCACCACATCTATCTTGAGGATAACGCTAAGCCATCGCGTGAGTTCCAACGACGGCTGAACCCGAATCTTCGAGACGCAGTCATGAAAGAAATTTCAAGGTGGTGGAGCGCCGATTTCATCTATCCCATCTCCGACTCCAAATGGGTAAGTCCGATACATGTGGTACCCAAGAAGACGGGTATCACTACAGTTGTCAATGAGTCTGGAGAGGAGATCGCTACCAGAGTACCAACTTCTTGGAGGGTCTGTGTGGACTACAGACGATTGAATGAGGCCACCAAGAAGGATCACTTCCCGCTACCATTCATTGATCAGATTATCGAGCGGTTGGCCGGGAAGAGTCATTATTATTTCCTTGACGGGTACTCTGGATATAATCAAGTGGCCATTGCGCCCGAAGACCAGGAGAAAACGACATTCACCTGTCCGTTCGGGACATATGCTTTCAGACGGATGCCCTTTGGTCTATGTAATGCTCCAGCGACATTCCAAAGGTGCATGTTGTCCATATTTTCAGACATGGTGGGTGACTGTTTAGAGGTCTTCATGGATGACTTCTCGGTCTATGGCGACGGGTTCGACGCTTGTCTTGACTGCCTAGACCGTGTGCTGAAGCGCTGCATTGAGGTCAATCTTGTCTTATCCTGGGAGAAGAGTCATTTCATGATGACTCAGGGGACGGTCCTTGGTCACATCGTCTCCAACAGGGGCATGGAGGTTGATCCTGCCAAGGTTGATATCATCAGAAAACTCAATCCACCGTCCAACTTGCGTCAGTTACGGTCTTTTCTGGGGCATGTCGGTTTCTACCGACGGTTCATTCAGGACTTCAGTCGTATTTCCCGACCGCTCACTGACTTGCTAACGAAGGACACCGAGTTTATTGTCAATGATAAGTATCTTGAATCTTTTGAGACTCTCAAAAACATGGTTGTTTCAGCTCCTGTCCTACAGCCACCTGATTGGTCTCTCCCATTCGAGATCATGACAGATGCTTCCGATTTTGCCGTTGGGGCTGTGCTCGGACAGAGGAGGGATGGTTTACCCTTTGCCATTCACTACGCCAGCCGGACTTTGGATGTCGTGCAGCGGAATTACACTGTGACTGAGAAAGAAATGCTGGCCGTAGTCTTTGCTCTTGATAAGTACCGATCATATATTCTCGGATCTAGAGTGACAATCTACACTGATCACACCGCCATCCGGTACTTAATGGCTAAGAAGGATGCCAAAGCACGTCTTACCAGATGGATCCTTCTACTCCAGGAATTTGATATTGAGATTAAGGATAAGCCTGGAGTCAAGAATGTGGTGGCGGATCATCTCTCCAGATTGGAGAATCTTGAGGAATCTGAGCCCAGCGCACCTATCACTGAGACGTTTCCAGATGAGGCGATCTTGGCTGTCACCTCACTCCCGTGGTATGCTGACTTTGTAAACTATCTTGTTGCCAAGACAATCCCTCAGGGTTGGCCCAGGCAGAAACTTGAGACCTTCCTAGCTAAGGCCAAGTTTTACCATTGGGAGGATCCCGTCCTTTATCATGAAGGAGGGGATAGTATCTGGAGGAGGTGCATCCCTCAAGAAGAGCAGCAAAGCATCCTCACATATTGCCACAAGCTTGAGGCAGGAGGACACCATTCTGGAAAAAGGACAGCACAGAAGGTGCTTCAATCCGGCCTATGGTGGCCTACTCTCTTCAAGGATTCTGATGAGTTCGTGAAGAGATGTACTGACTGTCAGAAAATGGGAACCTGCGGACAGAGAGACATGATGCCCATGCAACCCATTCACTTTTGTGAGGTTTTTGATGCATGGGGAATTGATTTCATTGGCCCATTTCCTAAGAGTCAGGGATTCGAGCATATTTTGCTCGCTGTGGATTATGTCAGCCGATGGGTTGAGGCCATCCCCGCCCGAGCCGCAGATGCAAAAACCGTGTGCAAATTCTTGAGGAAAAATATCATTTCACGGTTCGGGATACCTAGAGTCTTGATTTCAGACGGGGGGTCTCACTTCATCAATGACAAAGTCAGGGCCCTTGCAGACGAGTTCGGCATTGACCATCGGGTTGCCACTCCTTATCACCCTCAGACTAATGGTCTTGCCGAAGTATCGAATCGGGAGATAAAGACTATCTTGCAGAAAGTTGTCTGCCCAGACCGAAAGGATTGGTCACAGCTTTTGGACTCGGTCCTGTGGGCTTATCGGACTTCTTTCAAAAATCCATTGGGGACATCTCCCTTTCGTCTCATCTATGGCAAGCCGTGCCATTTGCCAGTAGAGATCAAGCACAAATCTTTTTGGGCAGTCACTGAGTTGCTTTTGGATCCCGAGAGTATAGGAGACCAGAGAAGAGCTGAATTGGCAGCCCTGGAGGAACTTAGAGACACAGCCTTCTCCAACAGCCTACAGTACAAGGAAAAAGTCAAGACATGGCACGATTCGCATATCAGCCATAAACAGTTTGAGCCATATCAGAGAGTATGGTTGTTTGATTCCAGGCTGAAATTATTCCCAGGGAAGTTGCAGAGCAAGTGGAAAGGTCCGTATGTGGTCAGGAAGGTACATGACAATGGCAGCATCGATATATCCGAACCATCATCCTCCTCTACCTTCCGCGTCAATGGTCAACGCCTGAAACTATATCTAGATCATGATCCGCCGACCATTGACGTTGCCCCCATTCTTCTGGTATGAGATGTGTCCTTTGATTTTCATCATCTGCATCTCATACATGGTGACCAAGTCCATCCTCCGCTGTACAGATCCATCTGTCTATATCACTCTTTCGTCTGTTGATTCATTTTCTTCTTTTCTTCTTTTCCTTTTCTACCTTCTTTTTCTATCAAAAAGATGCCGCCCTTGTAGACAGTTTTCCATACTTAGGACGTACCTTATCCTAAGTATAGAGGGGTTGGCACCCCGAGTTTCTTTCATTTTTCATTTCGATCCTCTCCATTGTCTCCTCTTCTTGTCTATACTTAGGGATATCTTACCCTAAGTATAGGGGGAGACAATCTGAGTACGATCTGTTCATTCCCACCCTTGACCCTCCCTGCTTTGTGTATAGTCTGTGATACTTAGGATTATTTGATCCTACGTATAGGGGGTACGGTCAACTTCTCATTCGTTGATTCCTTCATTAGTTTGTTATTCTTTAGACTTGTCTATACTTAGTACGAGTTATGTCTTCTCTTCTCTCTCTGATCTATGAGGACATAGCTCAAGCTAAGTATAGGGGGGTCGTATATACTACGTATATACTTTAGCCATAATTCGTACTTGTGTAAATAATAATATAGCTAATAATTCTTTAAAATTCATTAAAAGTCTTTAATAAAAAGATGTGGTTATTCCTCAAATTCTTTTTTGTAATTACTGATTAATAAATCAGGTGAAAATGTTTTTTGCAAAATGTTTGAAAAATAGTTTGAAAATCTTCGTGAACATTTATTGAAAACTATTTTGAAAATGTTTTGTTACATGTTTTCAACCTGTGTGAAATTGTGTTGTTTGAAAAATTTCTTTTCTTTGTGTGAAATAAAATGTTTGAAAAATGATTTGCAAAAGGTTTGAAAAATGGTTGTAAAAATGTTTTGAAAAACCTATATATACTGTTTTGAAAGCCTTTGCAAAATGTTTTCAAATGTGTGTAAAATGTTTGTAAAAACTATTTTGGACTATAGTTTTCAAAAATTGTGTGAAAAGCTTGTGTCAAATAAGTTTGAGGAATATTTACATCACACCAAAATCCACTATATATATATATGTATAAAATTAATCACTTACCCTGTAAATTCTGAAAAGCCACTTCTTGTAAATATAAGAAGCACTCCCGTGTACATATTTTAACCTAGTTTTCGGCCAAAATCTTTTTGTTTTTAAAAATTCCCAAAAACATTTGCAAAAAGTAAAATCCAAAAACATTTGAAAAATTTCTTTGAAAAATACAAAAAAAATGCATCTGCATATACATGCATCATCTTTTGAAAAATCCATAAAAAGTTCAAAATCTTTGAAAATTGCATCACAAAAATATTTTCTTGCATTGCATAGCATTCGCATTTTTCAGATTGAGTTTGATAGTTGAACAAGTCTAAGTAAAATCCGAAGATTGGAGCTTGATTGGACCTTATAATCTACCTAATAACAGGAACCTTATAGGAACTGGGTTTGAGGTACTTCAGGTCTAGGTGACTTAATTCTTTGAGGATCACGGGACTTGGTTCAATGGATTCTTGACTGCCTAAGTAGAGTATTTCGGAGCACACGCACGACTCTTGTTGATAATGACCTAACTTGGACACCTGCACCTTTCACATAGCTCTCCACGGATGAGGTGGTGAGGAGGAAGTTTCCTTTGGCTTGGGGTAGCATATGAGGGTAGTACTTCTAGGCAGAACCTCTCTTCTTCTTATAGTGAAGGAAGTGCACCTCAACTTGGTCTAGTGGTGATGAAGGCTAAAGACAGAAGCCGTGGGTTGCAATAAAGCTTCAAAAGAGGGATAGTCTACTGGCTCAAGAGGAAAATTTCTTGTATATATGCTGCACCATGTAGATATGTTGTACAGATGCATGAAAAAAAAAACAACAACTCTCCAAAAAAGTGGTGGGTCGGATTGAAAATTTAATAACCCCACCGGAGTGTATATAGTCCAATAAAGCAAAAGCTTATGGTATCCATGTTACATCTCATGAATCTTGCAGCGGGAGACTTGGCTACACTGGCTGAGCTTCCAAAAGTCTATACTTCTTCCCCTCTTCTTGAGCCGGTTGCACTTGAACTTAGAAGGGAATACCCCGCTTCTCGAGGAAAGAGTTGCTAGACCGAGGCATTAGAGTTACCAGGTTGGAGGAAGTTGTTTCCTTGTTACTTCTGAGGTGGGTAGCTACATATCACTTACACTGTACAAGTCAGACTCATAGTCGTAAGAGTTTGCGTATGAGTTGAGGTATTTCTGACCTGGCTATCGAGGAGACTTGGACAGAGTTTTGGGATTCTCAAGGACTGTTGGATTTCAAATTTGGTTCTCATTAAGGTTCCGACTGCACTAAAATTCCAAAGGTCTGACGTAAGCTCCAAACTTTGATTTTGTGAAGACAAGTTTAATAATCAAATCAAATCCAACTTTCTTCTTTTTCTTTTCTTTCTTTTTTCTTTTGCACTTATTGCATAAGTGTTTGCTAGGGACTAGCAAAGGTAAAGTATAGGGGGATGATGAATCCACATTTCATCATCTTTATTCTATCATTTTGGCACCAAAAACCCTAGCAAATACCTGTAAATAGCCTTTATTTCATCATATTAGCATCCATGCATGAGCATCTAATTAGTGTATAAATTACTGTAATTAAAGCCAAAATTATAGAATAAATAAGGAAAATAAAAAAGAATAAAATATTGTAAATATTTTATGACTCAAAACCCCCGAGACCTAGGCATCTTGATGAATAGGTCGACAAGGAATAAAGTAGGGGGATATAAGGTCAAAATACAGATAAAATACCTATACATTTTATTCATTCTTTATTCATTTTGGGACCTATTTTTGGTTCCACTTTTTATCCATCAAATAAAGAAACTTTGTACATGAAAATTGTAGTTAATTAAATAAAGAAAAATACAAAATTGATTTCACAGAAAAAGAATACACAGATAAAAAGTTATGATCTGAATAAGAATCCAGAACCCCAACTTCCCAGACCCGTATCTCACAACTGACAACTCCAAATGCAGCGTACTCACCTTTAATTGTATATAGAAGAAAATAATCTATTTAATGGCGGTGGTTTCGCATTTGGCAGAGCTACGGTTTGAAAGTTGACTTTTGAACCCTCATTGTATACTTGTACATATTAAAATATTCAATTTATTATTTATTTATTATTTTTACAATTTTATATTTTTATAATGTTGTAAATATTACTTATAATATTTGTGGATATTAAAATCAGAATAAAAACATCATTAAAACTCAAATAAAAATACTTGTATATATTTGATACATAGGTATTATACATACACTTATACCTGTATAATATACACTTATAATTTATTAAATATACAAAACAAATCATAAAAATAAAACAAAAATATATTTATGTGTATAAAAGTATTTTATATTTTTATAAAATAATAAACAAAAATAATAAAATCAAAATATACAAAATAAAAATAGAAGGATACAATATATAGATAATATACCTATATAAGGGTATAAAAGCTACTTGTAAAAATACACTTCATAAAATAAATTAAAAATCATAATAAAATACTACATAAAATAACGAATATTTTTTATTTTATAATCATAAATTAATAATGCCATTTACTATTTTTAAATTAATTAATCAAACTTTTTTTTGGGTTTTTCCTGGTTGGTCCACGTGGACCAACCAGGAGGCCAGGACTGTTGACCAAGGTCAACAGTCTGACCTACACCCTGTAGCCCTGCACACCTCGTTTTTTTCCCCGCTTTTACGGATTTTTCGAGGCTGCGCCGTTCGTCCTTTGTCGTCGCTCCCTTCATGGAAATCGTTCCTTGTACCATCACCTCCATCGCCGACCTCCCAGATCTCCTTAGATCTGTTCCTCCCGCCCGTGACTTCTTCTCGAAGTCACGCATCCAAACTTCTTCAAATAGAGCTCCGCCACTTCCTTCCCCGGGTTGAACGCTCTTCGGCCATCAATCCTCCTCCCTGTTGTGCTCCCTACGTTGCTGGAGGTGACAGTTCCACATCTGAACCATCAGGCGAATCGAGGAGGCGCTGCAGCGGCTCCACCACCTCCGGCAAGACACCGCCGTCGAGGTTCTGCACCTCAGGTCACGCACCTTCGAGGTTTGCTCCTATCTTTTTTTTTCTTCACTTCTTATCATTCCCTGTACCCTGAGGATCATTTAGCACGCGAAATAATCAAGATCCATCGAGTATATCGTTCCACCCGCTCACCTCGCCGGAGCGCACCTCCGGCCGAGCCTCCCCTCCATCGATCACGCATCCCCACGCCTCCGCGAGGTCCAGGCAGTTTGCCCTGGACCTTTTCACCATTTCTTGCAGGTCAAAGAGTAGTGAACACACCTGGAAAGCATTTTGCGATCTTCGCCGGAGATACCTGGAGCTTCGAGCTCCGCCGCCTCCGCGCTTGCACCTCGACGCTTCTCCGACGAATCCGAGCCCTCCAGACCATAGAGTGACCTTCCGGGAGTCTGCAGCTCCATTTTGGAGCCCATCCACAGCCTGAGGAGCGAGATCGGAGTCAGGGAAGTGCGCCTCCGCTGGTGTCCTTCCCTGTTCTTCCTCCTCGCTTTTCCACCGTCTGATCGAGCCGCAGCTCCAGATCCAACATCGGCCGTCCAATCCATCCTCGCCAGTACCGTCCGATCCTTCCCCGCGATCTAATCTCAGCCGGACATCTGCGAAGCGTCATCGGCCGTCCTCTGAGCACCACGTGTTCGAGTGAAATCATCCCCGCCGTTGGATCGCGCGCAAATAGGGGTATTTTGCGTCCTAACCCCTGCGCCTCTTTGCATTTAGATTTAATATTTAAATTTGCATCTATAGTTTTAAAAAACCTGGGACTATTTGCATCTCGACCCTTGGATTATTGTAATATTACAGGGATACCCCTGCCAGGTCACGTGTGAAAGCACGTGGGTTGGCATTTTTGTAGGGAACCCCCTCCGGGTTTTGACATTTGTATTCAGTCCTTAAAGTTTCCTAGTAAGTGTAATAATTTTGGATATTTTGCATTCAAGACCCTCTAGGTTTTTGTATTTGCACTCTTACCCCTCCCAGGCACGTGCAAGTCACGCGCCCTGGTGGGTAAATTGCTCAGACACCCTTGCGGGTTTTGCTATTTATCTTTAATCCATTAAATGCAAGTCTTAGTATAAACTTTTGTGGAAATTTTGCATGTGTACCCCTGGTTGTTTTAATATTTGCACAACCGCCCCTGCTAGGCCTGTAATTTGTGCTGACTTGCTTTATTTATTTGGACCCCTGTTTTAACTCGAAAAATTCTCAAATTTTGAACTTAAGCTCCTGTGCACTTATGCTTCCACGCCATCATTTTAGTTTTTGATTTTATTTTATTTTCATATTTATTAAAAATCAAAAACAACCTTTTTGCCTACTGTCTAGCTTAGAAAATGCCAAAAAATATCAAAATGCCTCTAAAAATTCCAAAAAAAATTACCTAGTGCCTATTATATCCTATTTTAGTGTCAGTCCAAAAATCATTAAAAATCTCAAAAGAAAAACACTAAAAATTTAAAAACACTCAAAAACTTCAAAAAAATATATAAAATCAAGGAAAACTCCAAAAAAATACAAACTCAACTCCTGTTTGTTGCATTTTTCTGTAGCTTTATTTGAAAATTATTTTGAAGAATTTTGAGTACTGGTTGCTATTTTTAAATCCCATTTTATTCACAGCCAGCACTATTTCACTGATTTGACTTATTTCAGTAATTAAAAATACCAAAAACACCTTGAAAAAATCCCCAAAAATCACAAAAACAGTAAAAAATCATAAAAATATAAAAAACAATTTATCTCTGAATTTTTGGTAATTTTTAATTATTTTTATAAATATTTTACCTTGTCTTGTATTACCTTGTCTTTAAACTCCATTATTGAAAAAGAAAAAGAAAAATACAAAATATAAAATTATAAAAATCAGAAAATTAAAAATCAAAATACAAAATTAAAAATTAAATTAAAAATAAAAAAATTAATTAAAAATAAAAAACCCACAAAAATTGTATTTGCTTGCTTGCTTAGTGTAGACACATCACACACACACACACACTTGTGCATTAATTTTGAACTACCCTGTTTGCTCCCTGTGTTCGAACTCTCTGCATATTTGTCACTATACACCATTTGTGCAGAGTAAAAAATAAATTTAACTCCACATTTATTTCTATTTCTGTGATCTGTAGTGTGGGTTAATTGTTGATTAATTTCAGAATTTGTGTGGTCAAACACCGACTGTTGACTCGCCTTGTGAGTCGATACAACCACATCGATTTTTGAGATTATCAATCCCCCAACCGGATTAGGACATCGATTTGTCACAATCTTCCACACCCACCTCATCTTTAAGGACTCTAACTTCTCTGAAAACTTTGATTGAATCACTAAACTAAAATTGAAAAGATAACCGCTCCCGTGTTATTTTTTGTGTGAGTTGGTGAATCGACATATTGTCCGGTGTATTGTGCTGTGTATGCTAGGTCGTAGATCTCTGAAAAATCCATTGCAAGAACCATTAGAGTACGACCCGATCTATAAAAGAAAACCAAACCCATCTCCTTCAACTAAGGAACCTGAGGATTCATCCGACCTAGGAGACATGGGAGAAGAAAGACCAAACCCTATGGATCTCATCTTGCATCAACTGCAACTACTGAGAGAAGAAAATGCCACAATCCGCCACACCATAGCACCTCTCATCCGACCACCGCCCATAAGCACCCATTATAACCCGGCTGCAGAAGATTTAGTTCATTGGGTCCAAATCCCGCCTGAAGTAGGGGACTTTGAAATAAAGCCCGCATCACTATCCTTAATCCCAAAATGCTTTGGAAATGACTCTGAAGATCCATTCCTCCACATCCAAGATTTCCGATATGCTTGTGACACCATGAGTATCCCTAGGGTAGAAAAAGAATACATCTACATGAAAGCCTTCACCCACTCACTCAAAGACAAAGCACTCCAATGGCTTCGGAATTACGGAATCCCTCTCACTTCATGGGATGTCTTAAGGGAAGCTTTTATCAAAAAATACTTTCCCATAGGAAAAACCAACGCCCTGAGACAAGCTATTTCATCTTTCACCCAGAAAAACAAAGAACCCATCCACGAAGCCTGGGAGCGTTTTAAGTAATTACAAAGGAAATGCCCTCATCATGCAATCCCCAAATAGAAATTGATTCAGATATTTTATGAGAGAATAGATACATCATTTAAGAGAGTGATTGATGGCTCCTGCGATGGAAACTACATCAGCCGTGATGAGCATTTTGTTTGGACTTTATTTGAAAATATGGCTGACAATTCGGTGAATAGTTCCTCAATTGAACAATACAGTGGGAACACAAGGACAGTCAATATCATTGACCATGAGAGATTTAGCAATGAGAATCCTGACAAATGGGAAACCCTCTCCAAACAAATGAACCTCATGACTCAAGCCACAGAAAAATTGGCCATGAATAGTCCCACCAGCCATGAAGTTGACCGCACCACATTCATCCATAATCAAGACATAAATCCTGAGACTGTGAATTGGGTGCAGAGAAATCAAGGAGGAGCATATTCAAATAACCACAACACATGGAGAGAACAATCAAATCATGGATGGAATAGACAAAACAACTATCATTTCCAGAATCATACCCAACCCAGACAACCAATAGCACAGCCCGTAGCCCAAACCTCCAATACTACGGTTAACTTCGATGCCTTGGCTCAAGCAATACAACAACTGGCTATAGCACAACAGCATGCCACTGAAGCTCAACAAAAAGCCAACTCTGAGAATGCCCGGCAGTTTGCCGAGATCAGATCATATATCCCAGCCTTGTCACCTCAACCTCTACCCAATCCCAACACCAACAAGGCTAGTTCATCTGGAGTACTTTAAACTCCACCACCTGCCGAATCTTTCACCTCACCACTGGTTTCCAAAACCAGAGTCAAGGATTTTTTACATCTTCTAGGACAAATCAAGGGAACCCACAACAAGCACCTAGAAATCATGTAAATTTCAAAACTCCATCTCGACCAAACCAATCTGCTAATGCGGTCACTCCGAGAAATGGAAAAACTACTTCTGCCTTCACCAGACCACTAGAGGATCGAATTGAAATTGAGGAAGAGATTAATGATGAAGAGATGCTAACTGGGACAACCATGCCCCCTCCTTCCTTCCCGACCATAACCATCCCCTTTCCCGGAGCTCTTCACCGAAGAAAACCTCGATCATCCACCATCGATCCAGAGTTAGAAAAACTGTTCCGGACATTGTCATTGAAATTCCGCTCTTAAAAGCCCTCGGACAAGTCCCCGCCTTCTCCTGCTTCTTAAAGGAAATATGCACACCAAAAAGGAAATCAAGAGAAAAGACAAAGTTAAACCAAGAAGAAAAGTATATGCTGCCCCAAGCCACATCAAATGCCATTTCCCAATTCCTGCCCCCAAGAAAAAAGATCCAGGGGCACTGTAAAGCCTTGAACTTGGCATATCTCGGATCCTATATAATAAGATCCGGCTCGTCAAGAGAAAACCAACGAAATTTATTTCGTGTGAATCGGACTTCGTTTCGAATTGTTATGATTTTCCGAAGAAAGAGAAGTCATTAATCCATAATAACTGTTATTAAGACTAATTAAACATGATTAAAGAAATTAATGACGATTGAAAGCCGCTAATGATCATTAGTAAACACTAATCAATAGTTAACAAAAGATAAGCGTAAGCCGCGAAAGTTAAATCGTGATTAGTGAAAGTTAATCACGATTAGTGTTAATTAAGCATCATTAGCAAATCTAGAATCTTCTAGAATGTTCTAACTTAAGCTCCAAGTTTGGGATAAGTTTTGGCTAAAACCATGGGCCAAAACCATGGGCCGCTAAACCATGGTTAAGGTCTAAACCATGGTTTTCTAACCATGGTTAGTGGTTTTCTGGGGCCTATAAATAGACCCCCCCCACCCATTCATTCTCTACAACTTCCACTACCACCACCACCCCAAGGGCTAGGGTCGAGAGGTTGGGAGGAGGAGTGGGAGGTGAGGGAGGAGCGCTAGCGAAGCGCTGCCGGGAGAACGAGGAGAAGAAAGGTATGATCCTCTCTTAGTTGCTTCATAATCTAGGCTTTCAATTCATACTCTTGTTCTTCCAAGTTTTGTTTTTGATTCATATTTCTTTTCGATTCGTTTTCCTATTGTGGTTCGAGGAGAAATCTGGTAACACCCTACTTAGGTGCGGGCGGCTATGCACGTCAGTGGCCCTGTGATTCGTCAAACGTTCACTCATCTAAGACGCGTGGTGTCTACCGATTCTCCATCGTTTATGTTTCTATTCTTCGTATTATGCTTTTATAGTTATTTTGATGGAGAAATCTGTGTAATACCCTACTTAGGTGCGAGCGGCTATGCGCGTCAGTGACCCTGTGATTCGTCACACGTTCACTCATCTAAGATGCGTGGTGTCTACCGATTCTCCATCGTTTATGTTTCTATTATTCGCTTTATGCTTTATAGTTATCTTGATGGAGAAATCTGTGTAATACCCTACTTAGGTGCGGGCGGCTATGCACGTCAGTGACCCTGTGATTCGTTACACGTTCACTCACCTAAGATGTGTGGTGTCTACCTGTTCTTCATCTCTTGTTGTTGAGTATATTCTTTCAGTTTCGTTGTTATTTTCCTTTCGATTGATTTTATAGAGGAAACTCTTTTCGTTTTTATTTTGAAATATGTCCCGATATAAGGGGAAACTCTGCCGAAATTTTCCGAGAAGTATGTCCCGATATAAGGGGAAACTTTGCCGAAATTTTTCGAGAAATATGTCCCGATATAAGGGGAAACTCTGCCGAAATTTTAAGAGAAAATATGTTCTTGACGTTCTTCGTGTTCTTCGCGTTCTTTGTTCGTTCTTCGCGTTCTTAACATGTTCTTAGCATTTTGATACGAAAAATGAAATTCGATCTTTTCAGGAGCCTTAAAATATCCTTTCTAAAAACGAAACTCGATAAAGCCTTGCATACACGAGAGAGAGCTCGATTAGGTAACGAAATCCTTCCTTTTGCTGTTGGGATTTCATACGAAATTATTGAAATTCTTGATTTTGTGTTCTTTGCTACGAAGAACCCTAATTTTGGCTATTTTTGAAAAAGTCTGAAAAGTTGCTTTGTAATTCCCACTAAAATAAGGTTTAAGCATCAAATCGATGCGGTGGCTTTGAAAGTTAGGGTTTGGGAGTTAAAATAGGCATAAATACGAGTATATATGCATATGAATAATATATATGTGAGTCTATACTAAGTATTGTTGATTATGCAAATCGAAGACTTAACAAAAGAATTACATCATGGGAATTGATGTGATTTGAGTTGGATCCTGAGAAGGATCGTGTGTCACGTTAAGGATGACTGTGAGTAGAACTACAGGTCGGGCATGCAACCTGTAGGTTTGTCGGAAGGAACCCGTATTGGCGTTTCCCTACCTAGGTGGTACACGGTTGCCCTGTTATGATAAGTGCGCACGAAATGAATGTTTTGCAACGCGTGGTACCGGGAGCCAATATATTCGGGTTGGAACGACGAAAGATGTGGTCGTGCCATGTGGAGGCACGGGTGGTTCAATAGCGGCTGGGTCACGATAACATGTATTTAAAGCCGCTAGGTTATATGATTAAATGTTAGCCTGAGGTTTTAAGCAACCGAGTCCTCGAGGACGGTGTGCTCTTTTGATTTTCCAGACTGAGGGTTGAGACCCTGTTTAATAAAAGAAAAAGAAATTGTCAGGGTAGTATTGGAGGATTGGTTGAGGCGATGTGCGGCGGCATAAGCTTACCAAGATCAACACAATCTCCAATCCTGAAGTGTCCACAGCTTTGGAGTCCAAGAATGGTGGGGTTCCCCTGGACTAATCCTTGATGTGGAATAGAAAGGAATAGGACTTAAATTGATGAAAAGGAATGAAATTTTTGTGATATCAAGTTTTGAAAAATTACACAATTTGTTTGCTTTTCCTCTTCTTCGTTACTTAGCATTCGCTAATTTTTATCCTATGATTTATGGAAAATCCAACAGGTATCGGTGAGCCATCGCAAGGACTTTAAAAATTCATCCGGCTTACATACTAGACATCCAGCCAGTCACAGTAGCTTTACTCTTCAAGGTAGTTAGTAATCTTTTGTATATTTTCCTTTCAAAGCTGATGTACATGTAATGGTTATAGTGGGACAGTGTATCATCTGAACTTTATTTTGTTAATGGAAAAGTGTTGAAATACTTTCTTCTAAGTATTTTTATTTACAGTATGTTTCTGAATGTTAGTTGTGATTGCTGAATAAATTATTGTTGAGTAACCAGATCCGGATATGGGAGGATCCGACGGCCCGGGAAACGGGGTCGTTACAGATTGGTATCAGAGCCTGGTTGCTCCAGTAATTTATTTAGTAATTAATAACTATGAGCGTTATTCAGAAACTAAGGTTGTATTAAGATCCTTTGATCTTAATAAATGACTGCAGTACCATTCACAAGTCATTGTCCCTTATGTACATCATGCTAAGACATATAGGATCTGACCTTTGACCTTGACTCATCCCAGGATCATGGCAGACCAAGACATGTCTAGACAATTAGCGGCTATGATGGCAATGCTCCAAGACATGGGGCAAAGGCAACAAGCATTGGAGGAGAGGCTCAATGCACAGGCTGAGAGACCCGAGGCATCTAAGCCTGCGGATGCTAGGATTGAAGGTTCTGTCCATCTTTCTGAGGAAGAATCTAGTTACCATCCTTCAACTAAGTCTGCTCCTACCCCGGTTGAAGGAGCAATGGAGAAGGCCCTTCTTAGACACCAAACATTACTAGATAATTACCGAAAAGGGAAAAATTCCTCGATTCAAAGGTGTAGAGACACCTGCCGAGGTTGAATTATGGCTTGATGACGTCAGTAGGATGTTGAGAATAATACACGCACCAGCAGATACTTGGGTGCACTTTGCTGATTACTCCTTAGCATACTATGCAAGACGATGGTGGAGAGCAATTTCCAAGAAGTTAGCAGACCCTGTTCCATGGGATATCTTCGAAGAGAGGTTCCGAGCTCACTTCTATCCCTCTCATTGGGAAGAATTAAAGAGGAGAGAGTTGGCTTCTCTGAATCAGGGTTCTAAGACTGTACGAGATTATCATATCCACTTTACTGAGCTACTACGGTACTCACCAGCTCTAGAAGCTTCACCACAAGAGTGTCCTACCAAATTTGTTAGCGGTCTTCAGGGAGATCTACGAGAAAAGCTTGCTGGTTTTAGAGCCACAACCGTAGATGAAGCAATGGACATCGCCTCTCGTATTGAGATGGAGAGGGATGAAAACCGCCAAAGAAGAAGTTTCCACTTTAATGGTGGACCATCCAAAAGCAAGGCACATTATAATCGTAGAGATCGTCTCTATCATCCAACCGGTTCCAATATAAGCTCACCACAGACCTTGGGTCAGGAATTATCAGGAAGAAGGGGTTTCTCTAGACCTACACTATATCCTCGCGACTCAGCACCAGGAGCTAGCACCTTTGTGGCTGGATCTTCAGCTCAAACAGGAGCACGTGTGTGTTTTTACTGTCATCAAGAAGGCCACATCAAGAAAGATTGTCCGAAGTTGAGAGGTTCAGGGTTTAAATCAACCCCAATTAACAATATAACATCCACCTCGAGCAATGGAGCAACACACGGAGGAAGACATGGTAGAGGTCGGGGCTCACAAGGAGCATCTCCTACACAACAACCACCACAAAGTGTTGCGGGTTCTAGCTTGCCTATTCCTAATGGCCAGCTCAATGCAATTACTGAAGAACAAGCCTACAATTCAGGTACAGTCGTACGAGGTACCGTTACTATTCATGGCTTTTCAGTACATGCCTTATTTGATTCTGGTGCATCACATTCATTTATTGCTCGACGGTTAGTACCCACTTTGGGTAAGATACCAGTAGAAGTACACCGGTCCTATCTGATCAAGGGACCAGGAGGACACAAATTTATAATCCGAGAAATCCTGGATAATTGTATAATACTGATAGCAGGACATCAGTTACATGTTTCACTACTAATAATCGAAATGGAGGACTTTGATCTTATACTAGGAATGGATTGGCTAGAAAGGCATCATGCATGTCTTGAATGTTTCCAGAAGACAGTAACGTTTCACCTTTCTAACTCGATAGAGTTCCAGTTCATTGGAAAGACATCCAATGATAATATCAAATATATCTCTACATTGAAGGCACAACAGTTGTTAGAGCATGGGTTCCAAGGTTATTTAGCTTATGTATCCACTACATCAGGGTCAGAAAGAATGATAGAAGATGTGCCTATAGTGTGCGAGTTTCCTGATGTATTTCCAGAGGAACTACCTGGATTACCACCTGAGCGAGAGATTGAATTTGAAATCTCTCTCATACCTGATACTCAGTCTATCTCTATCCCTCCGTATAGGATGGCACCAGCTGAGTTACGAGAGTTAAAGATACAATTGCAAGAACTGTTAGATAAAGGATTCATTCATCCTAGTACTTCACCATGGGGTGCACGTGTCTTATTTGTTAGGAAAAAGGATGGGTCGATGCGGTTGTGCATTGACTATAGACAACTAAACAAGAGGACAATAAAGAACAAGTATCCTCTGCCAAGAATAGATGATCTCTTTGATCAGTTACAAGGTTCAACTGTGTATTCCAAGATTGATTTATGATCTGGATACCATCAGTTGAAAATTAAAGATACAGATATTCCTAAGACAGCTTTTCGAACAAGATACGGGTATTATGAACTTAGTCATGCCTTTTGAACTAACAAATGCCCCAGCAGTCTTCATGGATCTCATGAATAGAGTATTCAAGGAGTTCTTAGATCACTTTGTAGTAGTCTTTATTGATGATGTGCTTATTTACTCTAAGGATAAGTATCTGCATGAACACCATCTCAGGCGGGCACTTGAAACTCTAAGGAAGAACAAACTGTACGCTAAATATAGCAAATGTGACTTCTGGCTATCTCAAGTATCTTTCTTAGGCCATGTTATTTCTGGGGAAGGTATATCAGTTGATCCTACAAAGGTTAGTGCGGTGATGAGTTGGGAACGCCCGAAGACTGTCACAAAAATACGATCTTTTCTGGGTTTAGCTGGATATTATAGAAGATTCGTGAAGGACTTTTCACGGATAGCATTGCCAATGACTAGACTAACTCAAAAGGAGGTCCCATTCTTATGGTCTGATACATGTGAAGCTAGTTTTCAGACACTGAAAGAATGCCTAACATCTGCACCCATCCTTACTTTACCCTCCGGGAGTGAAGGGTTTACAGTGTACACTAACGCATCTAAAGAAGGACTTGGGGCGGTTCTTATGCAACATGGTAAGGTAGTTGCATATGCATCACGACAACTCAGGACACATGAGAAGAACTACCCAACACATGACCTTGAATTAGCTGCCGTAGTTTTCGCTTTAAAGATTTGGAGACACTACCTGTATGGTATTACTTTTAAAATCTTCATCGATCATAAAAGCTTGAAATATCTGTTTGATCAAAAGGAGATCAATATGAGACAGAGACGGTGGCTAGATTGTTGAAAGATTATGATTGCGCTATCTCCTACCACCCTGGTAAGGGGAACGTCGTAGCAGATGCACTTAGCAGAAGAACTTATTCACCCGGGTTAGTGAGTGCTATCCACTTCTGGGGTTTACTATCAACGTTAAGCGAATGGAAACCATTTGATAGTAGTGCTGACACTATAACTATTCCTCATCGATACAAACCAGAGATATGGGATAAAATAAAGAAAGGATAGGAGGATGATCCAGTCCTTAAAGACTTGAAACAACAACTTGAGAAGAATGAGATAGAGGGATTCCAGATACAAGATGGGTTACTATATAACCATCACAGAGCTTGTGTACCAGACATACCTGAATTGAGGAAAGACATTTTACATGAAGCTCATTGTTCTAGATTATCTATTCATCCAGGAATTACGAAGATGTATAAGGATCTTCATTCATACTTTTGGTGGTCGGGAATGAAGAAAGATGTTGCTGAGTTTGTGAATTCATGTTTCACTTGCCAGCAAGTAAAGGCTTCACACCAAAAGCCACCAGGATTATTGCAACGCCTCCCTATACCTGAATGGAAATGGGAAAGCATTTCCATGGATTTCGTTACTGGCTTACCTCAGACCACTGGTAGTAAAGATAGTATCTGGGTTATAATAGATCGTCTGACAAAGGTAGCACACTTCATTCCGATAAGCTTATCTTTCACTCCAGACCAGCTGGCTGAGTTATATATTACACATGTGATTCGCCTCCATGGTATCCCGAAGGAAGTAGTTTCTGATCGAGATTCACGATTCACCTCACACTATTGGGAGAACTTCATGAAAGCCTTAGGTACACAACTATGCTTGAGTATAGCATATCATCCACAAACAGATGGTCAGTCAGAACATACGATTCAGACACTAGAGGATATGCTACGAGCATGTGCCTTAGAATGGAAGGGATCATGGATTAAACGTTTACCTCTTGCAGAATTCACCTACAATAATAGTTACCATACAAGTATTGGCATGGCACCATTTGAAGCACTATATGGACGAAGGTGTACTACTCCTTTATGTTGGCAAGAGGTCGGAATAAAGAATCTTTATGATTCAGATAGACTTCAGGAGACACAGGAAGCTGTAGAACTTGCTAGAAAAAGACTATTAACTGCCTAGAGTCGCCAGAAAAGTTATAGTGATACCAGGAGAAGAGACCTTGAATTTGAGGTAGGTGACTTTGTATTTCTCAAAGTATCACCTATGAAGGGTGTCCAGAGGTTTGGCTTGCATGGGAAGTTAGCACCCAGGTTCGTGGGTCCCTTTGAAATTCTTCAACGAATTGGAAAAGTTGCCTATAGACTTGCACTTCCTCCACATCTTTCGGCAATAAATGATGTATTTCATGTATCAAATCTGAGAAAGTACATTAGAGATGCAGAGCATAAGATAAGTTATGATGATTTACATGTTGAGCCAGACTTGACATACCAAGAGATACCTGTGCAAATACTTGAAAGGGATATCAAGAAGTTGAGAAACAAAGAAGTGCCTCTAGTTAAAGTATTGTGGCGAAACCAAGAGTTTGAAGAAGCCACATGGGAACCTGAGGCAGAAATGAGAGAGAAAAACCCGTACTTGTTTGAATGATAACATTATGTATTATGTATATGTTCATTTTAAATGACATGACGTTCATTCTCTTTAAGGTTGTTATGGTTTCAATAATCTTTAAGGTTGTTATGCCTGCATTTCTAGTCTCGAGGACGAGACTTCCTTTAAGGTTGTTATAACTGTAAAGCCTTGAATTTGGCATATCTCGGATCCTATATAATAAGATCCGGCTCGTCAAGAGAAAACCAACGAAATTTAATTCGTGTGAATCGGACTTCGTTTCGAATTATTATGATTTTCTGAAGAAAGAGAAGTCATTAATCCATAATGACTGTTATTAAGACTAATTAAACATGATTAAAGAAATTAATGACGATTGAAAGCCGCTAATGATCATTAGTAAACACTAATCAATAGTTAACAAAAGATAAGCGTAAGCCGTGAAAGTTAAATCGCGATTAGTAAAAGTTAATCACGATTAGTGTTAATTAAGCGTCATTAGCAAATCTAGAATCCTCTAGAATGTTCTAACTTAAGCTCCAAGTTTGGGATAAGTTTTGGCTAAAACAATGGGCCAAAACCATGGGCCACTAAACCATGGTTAAGGTCTAAACCATGGTTTTCTAACCATGGTTAGTGGTTTTCTGGGGCCTATAAATAGACCCCCCTACCCATTCATTCTCTACAACTTCCACTACCACCACTACCCCAAGGGCTAGGGTCGAGAGGTTGGGAGGAGGAGTGGCAGGCGAGGGAGGAGCGCTAGCGAAGCGCTGCCGGGAGAACGAGGAGAAGAAAGGTATAATCCTCTCTTAGTTGCTTCGTAAGCTAGGCTTTCAATTCATACTCTTGTTCTTCCAAGTTTTGTTTTTGATTCATATTTCTTTTCGATTCGTTTTCCTATTGTGGTTCGAGGAGAAATCTGGTAACACCCTACTTAGGTGCGGGCAGCTATGCACGTCAGTGACCCTGTGATTCGTCACATGTTCACTCATCTAAGATGTGTGGTGTCTACCGATTCTCCATCGTTTATGTTTCTATTCTTCGTATTATGCTTTTATAGTTATTTTGATGGAGAAATCTGTGTAATACCCTACTTAGGTGAGGGCGGCTATGCACGTCAGTGACCCTGTGATTCGTCACACGTTCACTCACTAAGATGCGTGGTGTCTACAGATTCTCCATCGTTTATGTTTCTATTCTTCGCTTTATGCTTTATAGTTATCTTGATGGAGAAATCTGTGTAATACCCTACTTAGGTGCGGGCGGTGAAAAGCGAAGAAAGCGAGAGCCGCTAAATAATGGTCTGACAAATCAGACTCACTGTTGCTGATGCGACTACTCAAGCCTCTTCGTTCTTCAACAATTAACCCACAATCAATCGAGGAATGAATAGAAAGGATTAAAATTTATTATACCCTACTAGAGATGTACAATGGCAAGTAAGTAGGGGTCGAACTCAGGAAGCAAGGGTGTAGAGCATAGATAAAAATCCAAACCTAGGTCTAATAAGCCACTTAGCCAATCTAGAATTTTTTGTGGGTTTTTAATTTTTAAAATTTTTTTATTTAATTTTTAATTTTTTATTTTGTATTTTGATTTTTAATTTTCTGATTTTTATAATTTTATATTTTATATATTTAATTTTCAATATTAGAAAATAGAGACAATGTAATGAAAGGCAAGATAAAATATTTATAAAAATATGCAAAAATATCCAAAAATTCAGAAATAAAATGTTTTTGATATTTTTAGGATTTTCTACTGTTTTTGTGATTTTTGGGGATTTTTCAAGGTGTTTTTGGTATTTTTAAAAACTAAAATAAAGGAAAACAGTGGAAAATGTGCTGGCTGTGAGGAAAATGCAATTTAAAATTAGCAAATAGCAATCAAAATTTTTCACACCAATTTTCAAATAAAGAGAATAAAATAGAGAACAAACATGACCTGAATTTATGATTTTTGGAGTTTTCTTTGATTTTATATATTTTTTTTGAAGTTTTTGAGTGTTTTAAATTTTTAGTGTTTTTCTTTCGAGATTTTTAATGATTTTTGGACTGACACTAGAATATGATAAAATAGACACTAGGGAATTTTTTTGGAATTTTTCGAGATGTTTTAATATTTTTTGGTATTTTCTAAGCTAGACAGTGAATAAAAAGCATGTTTTTGATTTTTAATAAATATAAAAACAAAATAAAATCAAAAACTAAATTGATAGCGTGGAAGCACAAGTCGATAGGAGCTTAAGCCTATTTTTTGAGAATTTTTTGCAATTAAATGAGGCGTGAAATAATTAAGCTAAGCACACAAAAATCCTAAGCATGGCAGGGGTATAAATGTACTTAGACAAACATCCAGGGGCTTAGCCGCAATTTTCACCAAAGGGACACGCGCAGAACACGTGATATTTCATTCGCAGGGGCATATTTGTAAATATCAAAACCCGGTAGGACGTACATGCAATTTCTCTAAAAAGATATTTAATTAACTACACACAGGGATGTAATTGTGATGAATCTGTGATTCATCACTTCAAAAGTCAAAAATAGAGCCTTGTTCCCGAGAAAATAGAGGCATATTTCCCTTTATATTGCATAAATAGCACTCATGCATGCATTCATAAATCATACATTTTAGCAGCTCATTTGCATTTAAATAAGAAGCCAAAAATCCCTTGTAAAATACCCAATCCCTAAAATAACCTCTTCTCTATAATATAGACTCCTTAGTTAATAATACAAGGAAGAATGCCAAAAATCCCCCTTGTAAATTAGTCAATAAAGCCCTAGACCCCTTGTACACTAAAATACACATAAAGCCCTCATACAAACTCCGAATTAGGTCTACTTACTCTTAGAATACTACATATTAAAAGACCTTCAAAATGAGACTAATTTCATTGAATTTGGAGCTCGTATGAGAAAGTTGGGTTTTTGGGCCACTTTGTATACTACATCTGTATATCTATGTATCCTTGTATTTATATATCATATTTGACCTCATCTCCATCTTTGGTCGACATGAAACTTGTAGATCTCATCGAGATCTACAACTTTCATGTTTTGAGTTTTTCCAAATTCGGCCCCCTCTTCTCTCTACGCGTGTATTTTCCTCCAGCCACTCATAGCAGGCCACGTGGCGCCCTCTGGTTGCGCCACGCGGCCCGCTTCCCCTCGCCTCATCCGCCTCATCTTCCAACCGTTGGATCCTCTTCCAGATCCAACGGCCCAGCTCTGCCCACGCGCGCCTAAAGCCTGGACCATCAGATCATCTCCGGCCTTAATCCACGCCGCACGTTCGCGCTCTCACCAGAACACACCACGTGGCGCTTTAAAGACCGCTTGATCGCATCCACGATCCTCTGATCTCAGCCGTCTCTCCTTCCAGCGAGTCTCGGCCCTTCGATCAGCTCCATCTCCTCATCCAGGCCGCCCGCTCGCGCTTCGCCCGTAGCTCGCCACGTGGCTCCACCGCAGCCCATCATCTACGCGCCCCAATCTAATCCTACCCGCCCGCCACGCTTCGATCACCACCGTTGGATCACAAGATCCAACGGTGGAGACTTCGTCTCCTACCTGCAGGCGCCCCTCTCTCCCACGTTCCCTGCCTTGCGGGAGGGGCGCCCCCTTTCTATTTCCGGCTGCACGTCAGCCACCATCTACGTCCGCCAACACTCCCACGATGAGCCCCACTCTTCCCTCATCCTCGCCGTCTACCTCATTCCCCACTACGACCACCAGAGACTCCCCACTACCTCCATAAACCTCGCCTCGTCGCCAACACTGCTACCATCTTCAACCTATAAATATGCCACCACCGGCCGACTTCACCCCGATCCGCCACTCCAGAGAGCTTCCCTGAGCTCAGATCTTCCCATTGGTGACAGCAATTAGGCGATTCATCGAGCGACGAAGGGATTCAACTCCGGCGAGATCCACGGCAGCTCCGTCGTGCCGCAGCGACTCCCACGAGCAGCTGCACGAGCTCGGGACATCACCGGCCCTCGAGCGAAGACCTGGACATCAAGCAAGAGGCCCAATCCCCAGGTGAACCCCCTCCATTCCTCCTCCGATCTTCTTCTTATTTTCCTTTTGTTTTCTCCTATTTTATTCGACTCCACCGGTCATCGTCTCTCTTCCAATCCATCTCGCTGAGCTTTGCGTCGAAGCTCTCATCCTCGCGACACCATTCACAACCTCCGACGATGCCCCTCGCAACATTCCGATCACCAGCTCCTCCATTTGGCCGGAGCTCCATCTCCAGACGTCCTCCGTCACCCTTAGGCCTCGCCGATTACCTCCACCTCTCTACAAACACACGCACGAGCTCCGGCTCTATCTTTCACCTTTGCAGGTACCCAGCTTCTCATTGAACGGAAGCTCGCCGGAGACGCCCTTGAGCTTCATCGCCCTCGACTTCAGGCCACCCTCCGACACTCCTGAGGCCACCGGAGGCTTTGTCGACCATCCGCGCAGCTTCTGGGATATCTCCGACAAGTCGGAGAGCGTCATCGCCTCGAGGAAGGACGGGCGGAGCTACAGCACCTTCGCCGGAGCCCCGCCTTCTCCTCCGCAGGGGGCGGAGGATCGTCGGAGCAGAAGAGCAGCTGCCGTTCGATCACATCGATCGAACGGCCCCCACATCGCCACGCGTCACCTCACCGCAGCAGCTTCCAACCGTCGATCGTGCCTCTGATCCAGCGGTCCTCAGCGAGCCACGTCGCCGTCTACTTCGAGCCCAGAGACCGTTGGATCATCATCGATCCAAAGGCCCTAGGTCAGGCCACGTGTCCGCACCGACACCCCTTGGATCAATCTCGATCCGAGGGCCTTCAGCGTGCCACGTAGACTCGGCCCGAACCTCCTCTCCGAGACTAGGTTCGGGTCGCACGAGCCTCACTCCAGACCTCCACCGTCGCCCGAGCCTCGCTCCGAGCCGCCGCAGCCATCCGAGCCTAGGTCGCCCACGTGAGGAGCACGTGCGGCCTGGGTAAATTACACAGAGGCCCCTGGAGCTTTCCATATTTGCAAAGAGGTCCCTGTGAAGCAGACCCCACGTGAGGAGCACGTGCATTGTGGAGATTTTGCACAAGAGTCCCCCGCATTATAGGTAATTGCATTTTAGTCCCTGTCTGCATATTTGCTTCTTGTATTTTTAATTTCCTGTATTGCATTTACACCCCTGTGTTTGCACGCATCCCTAGATTGCATTTTACATCATTTTGCAAATCTAAAAATTGCATTTTGTTGGGAATTTTGTCCTCTGTCTATTGGTCCACTTGTCTTATTTTGTAATTTCAGTTGAATTATTAATGAATTAATTGGTGAATTTTTGACATATTTTGCCCAGTGACACCTTTTAATTTGTAGCTAATTCTCTGAGCTTCCAAAAATCATCAAAAATTCACAGTAGCTTAAGGACATTATTCTTAGCATACCATAAAAATTTCATGGCATTTGCATGCATATCGAGGCCTTAATAAATTGTTAAGTGATTTTCTTATATTAATTTTAATTAATTCATTTCACAGTGAAATTAAGATCTGTTAATTTTCCTAGGTCCCTTATCATTAGAGCCACCTAGGATAATTTTAGTTCGTGAAAAAATTGTGGTTTGATATTTATTAAAAATTAAATCTTGAAAATCACCCTGACTGTTTATTTAATTCACAGTAAATTTATTTAGTGTCTGAAAAATCCAAAAAAATTAGGGTAGGTCATTTTCATCCTCATTAATCAACTGGCCAATTTTCATAATTTTTGGACTTCATTTGATATATCAATTAAATTGAAATGTTAAATTGGCCTACGTTGTCTGCATAAGTCTGCATAGAAATTTAAAAAAAAGAAAAAAATTACTCCTCGAAAATCAACACTTGGACACTTGCTTAAATTCACCTAAGGAGACAGATGCCTCCCTGAGATCGACCTTGGACTCCACCAAGTAAAAAAAATCATCACTTAACAATAATCGATAAGTGGTTTTTGACTAGCCTCTCGTATCCGACTGCAACGAATTATTAACATTAATTTGGACATTAATTTGACCGAATTAACAAAGGGTGCGGGACGGTTATCAAAATGGCGCCGTTGCCGGGGAGGCACGGCTTAGGTTAATTTTTAGTCAAATTTTTTTGAGTGTTTGATTTTCCTTCCCCGGGTAGTCTGACCTCCGGTTTTTCTTGTAATTATTTTTCTCTCCTTTATTTTTTTTGCATTATTTTATTTTTGTGTCACTCTCTGACCTCAATTGTTTTTGTGCGAGGAACGCGAGGAGTCGACGACGCTTCGAGGATCTAACACTTTAATTTTCTTGAGTGAAAGAGAGGCATTGTATTTTTAGTATTTTATTTCTTTTCTTCGCATCATTTCCAGCGGTTCCCGTTTGGGATCTCGCGTGTGTAAAGATAGTGGAACTATGTCCCGTGCGTTGTGTGGGTGAATTGTAACTTAGCTTGCACTAGCGGCTCCCCGAGCCAATCTAGGAATTGCTTGTACTCGTAATCAATAGGACCACACAAAACACTTAATAGACACACCTAGACCGCAGTACTTAGTCAAAATAAACTGTTCTTCACGCTAATAGAACTGCCTGTCTAGGAGCGGCTTTCATCGCTTGCATTTGCATGTAGAGTAAAAAGCTTTCAATTCTGTATTGCATCCTGCATAAAAAGCGAAGGGATCACTGTAAGTATTCTTCACTCAGCATAGCATCATCGATTTTTCGTGCATCGGCTTTTTCGATTTCCCCCTCTGATTTTCTCATTTAAATTAAACAGGAAATTGGGACTGTCCGATAGGCGTGCTTTGTGGTGGACTTAATAAGTGATAACTTAACTTTAAAACCGGGACTGCTAAACAGTATTGACAAAAAAAAAGGGAATAAAATCTGAAAATTGTTTGCGGGAGATTAATCCCTGACCTTGTATTCAGGCTGAGTGAGGGTACTTGAGTGTGTGTGAACACATTAAGGTAGAGCCCAAATCCCCGTCATCCATATCACGTTCTAACTGATCCTAGCAAATATCACAAGCCGAATAATTTAAGATTCTTTGACTAGTACCAAGTAGCCTCCGCCTGTCTCAGGTAGATAGGGGCGAAATTGCGGTACTCTGCGACAAGCTGCCAGTAACCCCCCGGGGTGAAGTTCCGGCCTTGTCAGCCTCCGCCTGCTTGCAGGTAGATAGGGGCGTGGTCACTGAATCCATCGGCTTGGGATAGGAGCGAAGAAAGGAAGGAGCGGCGGTGTCTTAGGCGATAGGATAAACAGGGAAGACGCATCCGGCTCTGAGCCGACTTCCCTTTAGGCCGCGTAATCCTTGCTATCCTTGCTTGAAAATCACACTTAAAAACTACAAGATTAATTGGACTCGACTTCGAGTCCTTCACTGTGTTGGGTGTGAACCCAGGGTCTTGGATTGTTCTTTTTGCTTGCTTCAGGTAGGAGTAAAATCCTATCTTCTTCTCGCTTCATCAAGATGAGTGACTGGGGAGATCTCGACGCGTTATTCACTGATCTCTCTATGAGTCCCCCGAGTAACTCATCTTTATCGGTCCGAGCGCACCTTGGACCACCCAGGACTCATGACCCTCTTGCCTGGTTCCCTCATGCTCAGGGTGGTTACTCTCAAACCAACCCTTTTATCTCCTCCGAGATTGCCGAGGAAGACCATCGCCTCAGTAATCCCTTCCTTGATTTGCCCTCTAACACCGATCTTATTTCCCAATTCCCAGAACTGGAGGGCGAGATGCCGCCAAGGATGCCACCAGATGAGGACCAGATGCGACAGATTCTTAGACGCCTCGCCGAAGCCGAACAGAAGAATGCAGATCTCACGGCGCGGATGGGACAGATCATAGTAGCTGGAGGGATCGACCGACCAAGGTCGATACCTACAACCCGGCGGAGAACGAGATCCAAAATTGGTTAGCACCTGCAGTGCCCGACCAGGCATTCGAGCTGAAGCCCCACTTCCTTAGTCTGCTTCCGAAGTTCAACGGAAACCTCAGTGAAGAGCCATACACCTTCCTCCGTGACTTAGAACTAGTGTGCAACAATCTTAGCCATCCCAATGTTGGCCAAGATTATATCCGGCTGAAGGCCACGCCGTTCTCCTTAGGAGATAAGGCTGCTCATTGGCTGAAGAACTTAGGGGTGGTATGTACTACCTGGATGCAGTTCAAGGATCTTTTCTTGAAGAAGTTCTACCCTCTTAGTTGGACTAATCAGATGAGAACGAAGATCGCCAGCTTCGCCCAAGGACCCAGTGAACCTTTCCATGAAGCTTGGGACAGGTTCAATGACTTAGTACAGAAATGCCCATGCCACAGCATTTCGAAGGCGATCTTAGTCCAGACCTTGTTCTGTGGTCTAACCCCGGAAATGCAGGGGTTAGTCAGCGCCGCCTGTGGAGGAAGCTATCTGAACAAGAACGAGCACGCTGTATGGAAGATCCTAGAGCAGATGGCAGAAACCGGCAGGTCACAGGCCACAAGGGCCTGTCAGTTGTCTCCCTCAATCTTATCCAATGAGACAAGCGAAGGACTGTAGCAGATCTGACTGAGGACCTCATTCCCAGCATGGGGATGATTGCTGACAAGCTTACCATGGTCGAGCAGATCCACAAGAGAGTCGTGGAGATGGAGTCTCTTTCGAGCCTTCCAAAGAAAGTGGAGGAACTCTCTGAAAAGGTAGCTAAGATCAAGCTACCTACCCCTTCCGCACCACCTGTACCTGTACATCGAGTCCATCTTATACAGGAACAGGCACTGGGGTCTCAGAGCAGCTGGGATTAGACTTATACCCAGCAGAACCATCATGCACCCCCACAAGTGGAAACGGAATACGAGGAGCCTCCGCCAGTATACGAGATCAACGGGCTTTGGTATAGCCGTGACCCGATAGTCCGGCAAATCGAAATGGGGAAGGATCAGCAGCACCGCCCATCCCCAGTCTACCAAGACACCGGGCCCATTGCCATACCGCGCTTCCAGTCCAGGCCAGAACAGGGGTACCAGCCGCAACAGCGCACCTACCAGCAGGGGCCAGCACCGTCCCATCAGCAGCAGTATCGGCACGGCCAGCAGGGCCAATACAGGACGGCATCAACACAGCAGCAAGCCCAGCCCACCGAATTGGAGTCCCTCACCTTGGCAATCCAGACCCTGTCTGATAGGGTCCAACAGATGCAGAATGACTACCTGGACATGAGGACCGACATCAATCGGGTCTCTCGTAACCAGGACCAACAAATGGCGCCAAGGACCCCAATTCCCGCACAGGTTCAGGCCAACCCGAACAGCATACACCAGGGCCAGAACCGACCTCGAGATCAGGTATATTATTCAGATAATTATTTATCTGAACATGAGATCCTTTCGTACGATAATGTGAATCATATGTCCCTCAGGAGCAGGAGGACCGTGACCATACCTGATCGGGCACGGGCGCAGAAGGAAGGAACCTCCGAGACTCTACCTGAGGAGAACCCGGAGGAAGAAGAGGAGGAGCATCACCACCACCAACACCGGCGGAAGAAGAGGACATCTGAGTCCTCGAAGCAGCATTCACGCATCCACTTAGAGTCAGACGACACCGATGAAGAGCCCGCACCTCCATCTGAGGAGGATCGTCCTGAAGAAGCGGAAGAAGCGTCACCAGTTTCGCCTCAGCATTTTCTTTTCAGTCAGAGTCCAAGTCCGAGTCTGTATCAGAGTCAGAGTCAGAGTCATGTTAAGAACTCAGTTCCAGCAGCTAATGAAAACATTTCAGTTCCAGAACCTGAGTTAGAGTCAATAATCCCTTTCCCCCGAGCTCTTAAGGGTGGAAAGAAGAAAATCAAAAAAATCCAAAAAGATGACCCTGAGATGGCTGAATTCTGTAATAAACACATCAAGGTCACAATCCCTTTTGACAAGTTCGTGGAAATGACCCCTGCATTCCAAAAATACCTTAAGGTGAGATGCACACCCATTAGGGTTAGCAGGAAGACTAAAAGCCGTGTTGAGAAACACGTTTTATCATTAGCCACGACTTGTGCAATAAAGAACTCGTTTCCTCGGAAACGAAGAGACATGGGTGCACATTATGTAGTGAGTCATGTTGATGACATCGCGTTTGCACGCACTCTCCTGGACAATGGTTCCTCGATCAACTTGATGCCCACAGCCCTTTATGAGCGGCTTAATCTCGGACCTCTTAGGAAATCTAGAGCTATTCTGCAGTTTGCTGACAAATCAACTAAGAGGTCCCAAGGAGAGTTAAGGAACATTGTGATCAAAGTCGAGGGACAAGAATACATGGTGGACTTCACTGTCCTAGATATGGAAACCCCTCGCAATTGGAGAGATTCCCAGATCATTCTAGGTAGGCCCTTCCTCAGAACAGCGGGGGCCTTATTTGATTATAAGAATGGGAAGATTCAGTTCCAAACTCCAGGCGGAGATGAGGAACTTGAAATGAAGCAGACAAGATGGCAGAGACCGGATTCCGAATCCAGCACCGAGTACTCTTCTATCGGAACAAACTGTAAGCATGTAGACTTAGTTGGGCCATGGAGACAGAACCCAGCCAGCACCGATGTGTCCATCTCCTTCGAAGATGATCCAGTGCATGAGTCAGTCTGCGAGATCCTCAGGAACGAGTATAGCTCTGAGCCTGCATCGCCCTACATCTTCGATGACGTAGAGGCCCAGTTGGGCCTGTCAGTCCTGACAGCCTTAGGAAAATCGGAAGATGAGGATGACGAGTCGGACGAGGCGTTTGCCGATTGCATGGAGACCTTTGACGATCCGACTCCAGAGCCGAACGTGGTGGCCGCTCTCAAAGAAAATGATCCAGCCACTTCCAACACCGAACCAGATCAGATTGAGCCAGATTTTCTAGATGATCACACTATTCCTGAGCTCAAACCCCTACCCACAACCTTGAAATATGCCTTCCTTGCGGGCCAAGACAAGAAATTTCCGGTCATTATCAGTTCGCAATTGACCGAGGAGCAGGAATCTCGCTTGCTAGAGATCCTGGAGAAGAACCGCAAGGCGATAGGCTGGAGCATTTCCGATCTCCACGGGATAAATCCCGCTCTGTGTTCGCACCATATTTATTTGGAGAATGAGGCCAAACCCTCTCGTGAATTCCAACGCCGGTTGAATCCAAATTTACGAGAGGTCGTGAAAAAAGAGATAGAAAAATGGTGCGACGCGGGTTTCATTTACCCAATCTCCGACTCGAAGTGGGTGGCCCCAATCCATGTTGTCCCGAAGAAGTCGGGAATTCAGACGACCACCAACGAGGACGGAGAGGAGACCGTGACGAGAGTACCCACGTCGTGGCGCGTCTGTGTGGATTACAGACGCCTGAATGCCGCGACGAAGGATCATTTCCCCCTACCGTTCATTGATCAGATCCTAGAGAGACTAGCGGGGAAAGAATTCTTCTGCTTCCTTGATGGGTTCTCGGGCTACAATCAAGTAGCCATAGCTCCGGAGGACCAGGAAAAAACCACGTTTACATGCCCCTTTGATACCTATGCTTTCAGGCGCATGCCTTTTGGGCTATGCAATGCTCCAGGTACTTTTCAAAGGTGCATGATTGCTGTATTCGCCGAAATGGTCGGCGAATTCCTGGAAGTCTTCATGGATGACTTCTCGATCCACGGCGATTCTTTCGATTCCTGTCTTAGGAATCTGGACCGAGTCCTCAAAAGGAGTTGTGAGGTTAATCTGGTACTCTCCTGGGAGAAGAGTCACTTCATGGTGACGGAGGGCATAGTGTTGGGGCATGTCATCTCCAAGAGAGGAATGGAGGTTGACCCTGCCAAGGTGGACGTGATCAGACGACTCCAGCCACCAACCAACGTGAGGCAGTTGCGGTCGTTCCTCGGGCATGTTGGATTTTATCGGAGATTTATTAAGGATTTTTCTAAAATTTCCCGACCGCTGACTGAGCTTTTAGGCAAAGACACGGAGTTTATTGTAGATCACAATTGTCTTGAGGCCTTTAAGCTTTTACAAGGAATGATCATGGACGCACCCATCCTACAAGCCCCAGATTGGTCTCTACCTTTTGAGATCATGACGGACGCCTCTAATTATGCTGTTGGGGCTGTATTGGGACAAAGAAGAGATGGCGTCCCGTTTGCAATTCACTATGCAAGCAAAGTGCTTGATTCTGCTCAGCGTAACTATACAGTTACAGAAAAGGAAATGCTTGCGGTAGTGTTTGCCTCGGACAAATTCAGATCTCACCTAATTGGATCCAAGGTAACTGTGTTCACAGACCACACGGCACTACGATATTTGATGGAGAAGAAGGACGCGAAGGCGCGTCTTCTTCGTTGGATTTTACTTATCCAGGAGTTTGATTTGGACATCCGTGATAAACCTGGTAAGAAGAACGTAGTGGCCGATCATCTTTCTCATCTCGAAGATCTTAATACTTCCGAGGTTTCACCAATTCGAGACTCCTTCCCTGACGAGTCGATTTTTGTTATCGACTCACTCCCATGGTACGCCAATATCGTAAATTATCTTGTCTCCAAGAAAGTTCCCGAAAATTGGCCCAAGAGCCAAATCGACCGACTAAAGTCGGATGCAAGACACTACCATTGGGAGGATCCGATCCTTTTCTTTGAAGGACCGGATTGTGTCTGGAGACGTTGTATTCCTCAGGAGGAATACCAGAGTGTCCTTTCTTTATGCCATAGCTTGGAGGCAGGAGGACACCACTCCGGGAAGAGGACCGCATGGAAGGTACTTCAGTGTGGCTTCTACTGGCCGACTCTGTTTCGCGATGCCACCACCTTCGCGAAGTCGTGTCCAGTTTGCCAGAGAATGGGAGGAACCGTTGGTTCCAAGGATGAGATGCCAATGCAGCCGATCATCATTTGTGATGTCTTTGACGCCTGGGGCATCGACTTCATGGGCCCATTCCCTGTCAGCCACGGGTTCGAATATATCCTCCTTGCGGTAGATTATCTGTCCAGATGGGTGGAGGCTATCCCAACCCGAGCCGCAGACAGCAGGACTGTCTGTAAATTCATTAGAGAGCACATAATCTCTAGGTTCGGGATCCCCAAAATGATGATATCAGATGGGGGTAGCCACTTTGTGAATCGGGAGGTGAAGAAACTCCTGAAGGACTACGGCATCGAACACCGTGTCACGAGTCCTTACCACCCACAAACCAATGGTATGGCTGAGGTGTCGAATAGGGAGGTGAAGACCATATTGCAACAGCTAGTCCGCCCGGACAGGAAGGACTGGTCTCAGATCTTGGATCAAGTCCTCTGGGCGTATAGGACGGCTTACAAGACACCGTTAGGCACCTCCCCATTCCGAATGGTATTCGGAAAGCCGTGCCATTTGCCCGCAGAGTTAGTGCACAAATCAGAATGGGCAATAAAAAAAGTCAACTGGAACACACACCTGGGTCAGAAACAGAGAGACATGGATCTGAATGAGCTTGTGGAAGTCAGAAACCGAGCATACGACAACAGTTTGGTGTACAAGGACAAGGTGAAGCGTTGGCATGATAGATATATCAGACGAAAGACCTTTGTTCCTGGACAGAAGGTATGGTTGATCAATGCTAGGCTGAAGATTTTCCAAGGCAAGTTAAAGTCTAAGTGGACGGGACCATTTGTCGTCCGTACGGTGCATGATAGTGGATGTGTCGAGATCTCAGATCTCGCAGATGACGCACCGACATTCCTAGTGAATGGACAGCTGTTGAAGCACTTCGTCGAATCCAACGAACAGCTAGTCCATGTTGAGGAGATTGTATTCATGCGCGAGACAGATACAGCAGATTCACATCGAGCCGCGTATGAAACCTTGCAGCAATGAATTCCAGCCATCAGCAGCATCTTGAAAGATTCAGACCGACTCACCTGTATATATACCATCAATCTTGTACATCCTATCCTTTACCCCCGCGATTCTAGTAACCCATCCCCACATCATCGAACCATTATCTTGGACTATACTTAGGATGACCAGATCCTAAGTATAGGGGGGAGGGGTCACCTGAGTCGGTTCTCTGTACATTCTCCAGATCACATTGGTCCTCATACTCATTTCCTACCGATACTTAGGCTGACCTGAGCCTAAGTATGGGGGGACTGATGCCCGCATTGATACTCATGCACTTCACATCCTTCCCTCGTCCGCCCCATTTTCTGATCTTCTTCTACACTTAGGCTGCCAGAGCCTAAGTATAGGGGGGCGAGACGACTTCTATACTTTTTGTTCCTTTGGCTCTCCTACGCTTAGCACGAGCTATGTCTTTTTCCTCGCTCTTCGTGCTCTGAGGACATAGAACACGCTAAGTATAGGGGGGCGTGTATATATTACATATATACTTTACCCATAGCTCGTACTTTCGCGTATTTTTGTATATATTTTACAATAATTACGGGTGGGTAAAAATCGAAAAAAAAATGAAAAATAAAACAAAAAGAGTCTTGCATTTTCATAGCATAACATCTCATCTCATCTGCATACTTTGCATATGCAAAATGAAAAGCTAGTGGGTTCTGGACCAAGTTATGAGTAGATATTGAGGATGGACTTGATTTGACCTTAATCCACCTAATTTCAGAGGAACCTTATAGGAACTGGAGTTAAGATTTCTCAGGTCAAGTGACTTAATTCTTTTAGTCCGCAAGTCTATGTTCACATGTCATCTTGATTAGTCTAAGTAGAATATCTCGTGCATACGCAGGATTCTTTTAGATAATGACCTAACTTGGACAAGCACTATGCACGTAGCTCTTCATTGATGAGGTGGTGAGGAGGTAGAATCCTTTAGCTTGGAGTAGCACACGGGTGGAAACATCCGTCCTCCTCTAGGGAGGGTAGTGCATCTCAACCTAGTCTGGTGGTGTTGACATCTAAGGACAGGATGTTGTGGGTTGCAATAATGCTTCAAAAGAGGGATAGTCTACTAGCTCAAGAGGAAAAACTCCTGATGTACATGCTGCTCTTTGAAAAAAAATGCAAAAACTCCAAAAAAAATCAGACAGGTCCAAGAGAAAATAAAATACCTGTCGGAGCCTGTATACTAGTAAAGAAATGCAGCTGGATGACTTGGCTACACTGGTCGGGCATCCCGGGATAGGTAGCTACACTGGCTACCGTCCATTCTCTTCTCTACCCCCTCCTCTTGAGTTGGTCGCACTTGAACTTAGAAGGGAATACCCCGCTCCTCGAGGAAAGAGTTACTGGACCGGGTTATTGAGTTACCTTGTTAGAGGAGGCTGGTTCCGAGCCATTTCTGATGTGGAGAGTTACAAATCACTTACACAGTACAAGTAAGAATCATAGTCATCAGAAATTTGCGTCTGAGGATTTGTTCTGACCTGACTATTGAGGCGTCTTGAATAGAAGACTTGTGGAACTTGAAGTCTGTTAGGTCTTAAGTTCAGGTCCATATAAGGTTCCGCCACACAACTAATCCAAAGGTCGAGTCAGGCTCCATTTTCAACTTTTGTTCATGACCTTGGTTTGGAACCCAAAATCATTTCACTCTTGCATTTCATTTAGTTGCTCGGGGACGAGCAAGGTTTAAGTATAGGGGGTTGATGAATCTGTGATTCATCACTTCAAAAGTCAAAAATAGAGCCTTGTTCCCGAGAAAATAGAGGCATATTTCCCTTTATATTGCATAAATAGCACTCATGCATGCATTCATAAATTATACATTTTAGCAGCTCATTTGCATTTAAATAAGAAGCCAAAAATCCCTTGTAAAATACCCAATCCCTAAAATAACCTCTTCTCTATAATATATACTCCTTAGTTAATAATACAGGGAAGAATGCCAAAAATCCCCCTTGTAAATTAGTTAATAAAGCCCTAGGCCCCTTGTACACTAAAATACACATAAAGCCCTCATACAAACTCCGAATTAGGTCTACTTACTCTTAGAATACTACATATTAAAAGACCTTCAAAATGAGACTAATTTCATGGAATTTGGAGCTCGTATGAGAAAGTTGGGTTTTTTGGGCCACTTTGTATACTACATCTGTATATCTATGTATCCTTGTATTTATATATCATATTTGACCTCATCTCCGTCTTTGCTCAACATGAAACTTGTAGATCTCATCGAGACCTACAACTTTCATGTTTTGAGTTTTTCCAAATTTGGCCCTCTCTTCTCTCTACACGTGTATTTTCCTCCAGCCACTCATAGCAGGCCACGTGGCGCCCTCTGGTTGCGCCACGCGGCCCGCTTCCCCTCGCCTCATCCGCCTCATCTTCCAACCGTTGGATCCTCTTCCAGATCCAACGGCCCAGCTCTGCCCACGCGCGCCTAAAGCCTGGACCATCAGATCATCTCCGGCCTTAATCCACGCCGCACGTTCGCGCTCTCACCAGAACACGCCACGTGGCGCTTTAAAGACCGCTTGATCGCATCCACGATCCTCTGATCTCAGCCGTCTCTCCTTCCAGCGAGTCTCGGCCCTTCGATCAGCTCCATCTCCTCATCCAGGCCGCCCGCTCGCGCTTCGCCCGCAGCTCGCCACGTGGCTCCACCGCAGCCCATCATCTACGCGCCCCGATCTAATCCTACCCGCCCGCCACGCTTCGATCACCACCGTTGGATCACAAGATCCAACGGTGGAGACTTCGTCTCCTACCTCCAGGCGCCCCTCTCTCCCACGTTCCCTGCCTTGCGGGAGGGGCTCCCCCTTTCTATTTCCGACTGCACGTCAGCCACCATCTACGTCCGCCAACACTCCCACGATGAGCCCCACTCTTCCCTCATCCTCGCCGTCTACCTCATTCCCCGCTACGACCACCAGAGACTCCCCACTACCTCCATAAACCTCGCCTCGTCGCCAACACTGCTGCCATCTTCAACCTATAAATACGCCACCACCGGCCGACTTCACCCCCATCCGCCACTCCAGAGAGCTTCCCTGAGCTCAGATCTTCCCATTGGTGACAGCAATTAGGCGATTCATCGAGCGACGAAGGGATTCAACTCCGGCGAGATCCACGGCAGCTCCGCCGTGCCGCAGCGACTCCCACGAGCAGCTGCACGAGCTCGGGACATCACCGGCCCTCGAGCGAAGACCTGGACCTCAAGCAAGAGGTCCAATCCCCAGGTGAACCCCCTCCATTCCTCCTCCGATCTTCTTCTTATTTTCCTTTTGTTTTCTCCTATTTTATTCGACTCCACCGGTCATCGTCTCGCTTCCAATCCATCTCGCTGAGCTTCGCGTCGAAGATCTCATCCTCGCGACACCATTCACAACCTCCGACGACGCCCCTCGCAACATTCCGATCACCAGCTCCGCCATTTGGCCGGAGCTCCGTCTTCAGACGTCCTCCGTCACCCTTAGGCCTCGCCGATTACCTACACCTCTCTACAAACACACGCACGAGCTCCGGCTCTATCTTTCACCTTTGCAGGTACCCAGCTTCTCATTGAACGGAAGCTCGCCGGAGACGCCCATGAGCTTCATCGCCCTCGACTTCAGGCCACCCTCCGACACTCCTGAGGCCACCGGAGGCTTCGTCGACCATCCGCGCAGCTTCTGGGATATCTCCGACAAGTCGGAGAGCGTCAGCGCCTCGAGGAAGGACGGGCGGATCTACTTCACCGTCGCCGGAGCCCCGCCTTCTCCTCCGCAGGAGGCGGAGGATCGTCGGAGCAGAAGAGCAGCTGACGTTCGATCACATCGATCGAACGGCCCCCACATCGCCGCGCGTCACCTCACCGCAGCAGCTTCCAACCGTCGATCGTGCCTCTGATCCAGCGGTCCTCAGCGAGCCACGTCATCGTCTTCTTCGAGCCCAGAGACCGTTGGATCATCATCGATCCAAAGGCCCGAGGTCAGGCCACGTGTTTGCACCGACACCCCTTGGATCAATCTCGATCCGAGGGCCTTCAGCGTGCCACGTAGACTCGGCCCGAACCTCCTCTCCGAGCCTAGGTTCGGGTCGCACGAGCCTCACTCCAGACCTCCACCATCGCCCGAGCCTCGCTCCGAGCCGCCGCAGCCATCCGAGCCTAGGTCGCCCACGTGAGGAGCACGTGCGGCCTGGGTAAATTACACAGAGGCCCCTGGAGCTTTCCATATTTGCAAAGAGGTCCCTGTGAAGCAGACCCCACGTGAGGAGCACGTGCATTGTGGAGATTTTGCACAAGAGTCCCCCTCATTATAGGTAATTGCATTTTAGTCCATGTCTGCATATTTGCTTCTTGTATTTTTAATTTCCTGTATTGCATTTACACCCCTGTGTTTGCACGCATCCCTAGATTGCATTTTGCATCATTTTGTAAATCTAAAAATTGCATTTTGTTGGGAATTTTGTCCTCTGTCTATTGGTCCACTTGTCTTATTTTTGTAATTTCAGTTGAATTATTAATGAATTAATTGGTGAATTTTTGACATATTTTGCCCAGTGACACCTTTTAATTTGTAGCTAATTCTCTGAGCTTCCAAAAATCATCAAAAATTCACAGTAGCTTAAGGACATTATTCTTAGCATACCATAAAAATTTCATGGCATTTGCACGCATATCGAGGCCTTAATAAATCGTTAAGTGATTTTCTTAGATTAATTTTAATTAATTCATTTCACAGTGAAATTAAGATCTGTTAATTTTCCTAGGTCCCTTATCATTAGAGCCACCTAGGATAATTTTAGTTCGTGAAAAATTGTGGTTTGATATTTATTAAAAATTAAATCTTGAAAATCACCCTGATTGTTTATTTAATTCACAGTAAATTTATTTAGTGTCTGAAAAATCCAAAAAAATTAGGGTAGGTCATTTTCATCCTCATTAATCAACTGGCCAATTTCATAATTTTTGGACTTCATTTGATATATCAATTAAATTAAAATGTTAAATTGGCCTACGTTGTCTGCATAAGTCTGCATAGAAATTAAAAAAAAGAAAAAAATTACTCCTCGAAAATCAACACTTGGACACTTGCTTAAATTCACCTAAGGAGACAGATGCCTCCCTGAGATCGACCTTGGACTCCACCAAGTAAAAACAAATCATCACTTAACATTAATCGATAAGTGGTTTTTGACTAGCCTCTCGTATCCGACTGCAACGAATTATTAACATTAATTTGGACATTAATTTGACCGAATTAACAAAGGGTGTGGGACGGTTATCACCCATCCTGTTGCAAAATAGATCCTAGATATCTAAAAGAATCTCTCTTCCGAATGTTATTGTCACCAATCTTCACCTCAATTCCTTCACCATTGCTTCCGTCAAAGGTGCACTCCATATATTCCGTCTTAGCCCTACTTATACGAAATCCTTTAGCCTCCAATGAATGTCTCCAGACCTTAAGCTTCTCATTTTCTTCATCTCTAGTCTCGTCAATCAATACAATATCAACAACAAATAACATACACCAAGGTAACTCATACTGAATGTGACTTGTCCACTCGTCCATAATCAAAGTAAAAAGAAATGGACTCAAAGCTGAACCGTGATGTAAACCAATGTTGATGTCAAAATAGTCAGTCTTCCCAAACAGGGTCCTTACACAAGATAAAGCCCTATCATACATGTCCTTTATGAGGTTAATGTATAGGACAAGTACTTGTCTCTTCTCCAAAACTCTCCACAATATCTCTCGTGTGACAGAATCGTAAGCCTTCTCCAAATCAATAAAGATCATATGGAGGTTCTTCCTTTTAGCTCTATAAATCTCCATTGTTCTCCTCAAAAAATGGATGACTTCAGTAGTTGAGCGACCTGGCATGAATCCGAATTGATTTTCTTTTACATTGGAAACTTTCCTCAGCCTTTTTTCGATCACACGTTCCCAAATTTTCACAGTGTGACTCATCAGCTTGATACCTCTGTAATTTGAACAATTTTGAATGTCTCCTTTATTCTTATAAAGAGGCACCACGATACTCCTCCTCCAATCTTCAGGCATTTTCTTGCTTCACCAAATAACATTGCATAGATTCGTAAGCCAAGTCAAACCACACTCACATAAAACTCTCCATACTTCTACAGGTATGTCATCCGGTCCTACACCTTTCCCAGGTTTCTCATGACCTTCAAAGCCTCCTCTACTTCCTTTCTTTGTATTCGTCTATAACTTACACGATTCAAGTAACTTTCACTACTACCTAGATCACCCAAAGTGATTTCTCTATTTCCTTCCCTAATGAAAAGTTTATGGAAGTACTGCTCCCATCTAGTCTCTATGTCATTCTGAGTAACAAGCGCGTGACCTTCCTCGTCCTTAATGCATCTCACTTGAGAAAGGTCTTTGGTCTTTCTTTCACTTGCTTTGGACAACCTGAATATATCCTTCTGGCCCTCCTTAGAGTCGAGATTTTTATAAAAAACTTCATAAGCTTTTGACTTAGCTTCTCTTACAGCCTTCTTTACTTCCTTCTTCGCTATTTTGTAATTTGTGATGGTTTCCGTTGTTCTATCCTTAGGCATAGCTTTAAAGCATGCTGTTTTAATTTTAGCTTCTCTTGCACCCCTTCACTCCACCACCAAGCCTCTTTTTGACATGGAGCTCCTCCCTTCGACTCGTCTAGTATCTCTTTGGTTACCTTTCGAATACAAGATGCTAATGCCTCCCACATCTCGTTTGCACTTCCGTTACAATCTCAAAATAAGTCTACTAAAACCTTCTCCTTGAAGCTTGATTGCTTCAGTGGAAGATTCCACCATCTAGTTCTAGTGATCTTAGGAGCCCTCCTTTTCTTTACCAGTCCTTTTGTTTGCACATCTAAGACTAACAAGCGATGTTGGGTTGTCAAACTCTCTCATGGGATTACTTTGCAGTCTTTACAGCACAACCGATCTCTTCTCCTCAACGCAAAGTAATCTATCTGTGTTATAGTTGGCCCACTCTTATAAGTAATTAAATGCTCCTCCCTCTTCTTGAAGAGAGTGTTTGCTATAAAAAGATCATACGCCGTTACAAAATCCAGAATAATTTTTCCCTCTTCATTTCTATTTCCAAAACCATGTCCTCCATGAACACTAGCATACCCTGAAGCATCTTTTCCCACACGTCTACATAAACTGAGATGATATTAAGAATTTCTTTTTCAAGCATCAATTTTAGCAAAATAATCTGATCCTCAAATCTTTGCACCTCAACCACACAATCCTTCAAATCGTTATGCACAACCACTCCAACACCGTTTCTACCCTTATCTTTACCTGAATACTAACGATTAAAGCATGTCTTCTCGATCTTCCTTGCTTTCTCTCCAACCGATTTAGTCTCTTGAAGACATAGTATATGAATCTTCCTTCTTTCCATATTATCCACTATCTCCATCAATATTATAGTGAAAAAACTTCATAAAAATATTTACATCATTATTTTTAATAAATAGATGAAATGTATACATTATATAAAGAATGAAAGTCATCTTATGTATAAATTAGTTCTTTTGTGATTTTCATTGTGGATTCTAATCTATATATACATATTAGTTAGTAGTTGAAGGAAGTATTGACTTGATCTCTGATTTTGAGTTTAGTAAGTACATATAGAAGTGTTTATAACCACGGACCTCTTTTCTTCTTCTTTTATTTTTCATTTATTTTTTTGTATATTTTAAATGTCAATGAGAGATGTTTATTCATGGGATATGCATTTACAATAACATGATATTAATAGGCATTTACATGTGTTTGTTTGGGATTTCAGCATACGATGCAATAATGAGGTAGATGAATCTCAAATTCATCAGTTAGGTGAAAAGTGTCAACGGATAGATATGTTACATCACTTAAGGAAACTAATCCATCAGCTGAACAAACATGTTAGTCGGCTGAAGAGTGAAGAGAATAGTAACCGAATGATCATTATGACAGGTTGAATGATATTTTAATGGGTCATAGGAATGGGAATTGAAATTCCAAATTATGACAATTGTTAATCATGATTAGATGACTAAGTAAAACAGTTAGTTAATTGAAAAGAACAATAGTTGACTAGGGAAAAAGTCATTTACCGGTAAAATGGAATCCAGATTCATGTTACTGGAGAGTGGATGTTGTCAAACGGAATAATCAATTAATTGACAGAGAGTATGGTTAATCAACCGAGATTGAAATAATTTGACTAAAAAAGTTGTTGAGACTAAATTTTAAGAGTTATGCGTGATGCAAGAATGTTTGAGGTTCTTTACACCATTACAAAGAAAAACAAGTACAAACTCAATAAATATAAATTCTTCGATTAGTTTTATCTTAAGCTCCTTTCCTTAAGCTTTTGATCTTTGTCTTTGAGTTGAGCTTTAGTTTCAACACTTCGCTTGTGCTTGAGTTTGCTTCATCTTCCTCAAGCTTTATTTTTTATGCTTGAGATTCTTATTGGTCCATCAGATTCCTTGCTTTTGAGCTAGTTAGAAGCTAAATGCACGAGTTTTTTTATCATTGAAACATGTATACTTATGCACATTACCGAATAGAAAGATCTAGGGGGGAGCACGTGACCCCCCCACTCTCCATGGGTTTCAAGGGCAACAACCACAAAATAACATAATATTCTTGACTCTAATTTAAGTTGAGAATTGGAAGGGTATTATATAAACCCCCTAGGACAACGGCTTTCCGCATCTTATTAATTATTTTACCATCATACTAGAAAGAGGTCCACCCAGTATTCATGAAATCGGCCACATGGCCGCATATGCGGTCGCGTATGCCTTTGGGCATGCAGACGAACCGATTTCACAAATAGGCGCATTATGCGCCCTCCCTGCATAAGCCCCACATATCTCGTATATGCCCCCCATACTGCTCCAACATCTCCAACTTCCCAATCTTGTCATTCAGATGCTTAATTCCGTAGATCTACCTCTTCATCCATTCAATTGTAAGAATATGACATGCATTTGTATACAATTGCAATGCATTATACCATTGTATATATGCAATGTTTTATGTTTATCTCATATATTGTTTTCATGAGTGTATGCAACGTATCGTCAAATATTTTAATATATGACGATTGAGGTTTTGCTCATGTAGTGCATATATGTATAATGAAGTATTATTATTATGAATCATCTAATATGTGAAGTTTTTATGGCTAAATATTTTTTTGTGATTAAATGTTAAGCAATTAAAATCATATACTCAATCATCTAATATGAATAATTTAGCTTAAATCTTCGTTAACTCCACTTAGATACATAAATTCAATAGTAATGACATTCATAGATATTTATTTGTTTTTAAATTAAAAATTATAAAACTATATAGAACCATATATGTCCCCGTATACCGCTTATTCAGTATTCGGTGGCCTGTCCGAATGCATACGCATACCGCTTTCCTGAATCTTGGGTCCACAGTCGCTATCTAGGATGTAGTGCAGTTAGGGTGAAATTATAAATCTTATGTTGTAGTTGTTTTGTGCTTACCTATTTGACTGTTTAATATGCGTTATTCTAGCACACCAAACCTCATGTAACCGTAGCCTTAATATTAGTCGCTCTCTTTTTAATCTGAATTAGACTTGTTTTCAAATCAAGGATTTTTACACAATGCAATTGCTTATTGTATTTACATCCTTCGAATTTATGGTATCCACTTTGTTTTTCCATTTTGTGCACAAATAGTATTATTTTACACGAGGTACTTATTTTTATAAAGTTTAATGTGTCAAACATGCAATGTACGCCCAAAATGTTATTAAAATATGTTTATTTGAATTTAAGATCTTTTATGAAATAAAGAATGGAGAAAAATATTTGTTGTATTCAATGGAAGGTACCACTTCTCTTGTATAGAAAGGAAGAATACAATTACATAGAAGATCCTTGCAGAAGAAAAAACTTTAATAAAGGCAACCAAACTCTAATACCCCCTGAAGCTAGAGTGTAGACGTCTATCATGCTAGGCCTGAAAGATGCATTTGATGAAAATAGAACGTCTTAGTGGCTTTGTCAACACATCAGTCGTTTGTTCTTATGGTGTGATGAGTTCAGTCTTCGTATTTCCATGTTAGACCATATCTCATGTGTGATGGCAATCTACTTCCACGTGTTTGGTACATTCGTGGAAAGAAGGATTTTTTGCAATGAACATGGTTATAGAATCGTCATAACGCATGAGCATTGGGTTAGGATCTGGTAGGTATAGATTCTTAAGCATGTACTTAATACATATTAACTTAGTGATAATTTGGGTGTTGCTATATATTCAGATTTTGCATTGTAGTGAGCGATCGCAATTTGTTTCATGCTTCTCCATGTGTCTAATGTAACATCAACGTAGGTACAAAAACCTGTTGTAAATTTTCTATCATTGGAACATCTCACATAGTAAATGTTAGAATATGTCACAACATTAAAAGACTCGCAATCTGCAAACAGAAGTCCTTTGTTGAGGCATACTTCCTATATCGTGTGATCACCAATAGAGCCCCCAATGCACTTGGCATGATTTGACCACGAACCAACTCACTCTATTAACAACAAAAGATGTGCATGCGTGAGTAACAATGGCATATAACAATTTCCATACTAGGCACATGTATTGCTTGCATCCCTATATATCGGTGAATTTTCGTACAATCGAGCATTGAGTTCCATAGTAATAGATGTTCGCTTCATCCTGAACATCCATGTTTCTTACAGAAGTTCGTAACATACTTCCTTTATGACATAATCATGCCACTGTCATTTCTAGACACTTCAATCAAAGTAGGAAGATCCCGTAAATCCTTTGTGACAAACTACTTCACAAAATACTTTTTTGTGTCCAATATTCCAGAAATGGCATCACCGGTAAGGATGATATCATATACATGTACCCACACTTTGATAGTCTCTGCCTCTAATTTCTTGACAAATAGAGAGAGATCAATAGTGGGTCAACTAATGCCAATCCTAGGAATAATATTGGATAATGTTTAAACCAAGCTCTAGAACTTTATTTGAGACCATAAACTACTTTTGGAGCCTACACAACTTCTAATGCTCCTCCTTGATTTCGAACCCAGGAAATTGGTGCATATAGACCTCTTCATGTAGGTCTCTATAAAGGAAGTCATGCTTTACATTTAGTTGGAGAAGTGGACATGATAACTGTAATGTGATAAAAAGCAGAATACACATCGTTGGTAGGCGAGCAACTAGAGAGAAGTTCTCTAGGTAATCTACTTCATATAACCCTTAGCAACAAGTTGGGATTTATACCTTTCCATAAAGTAATCCTGAAAAATGCTTGGTGGTAAACAACCATCTACTCTAACAATAGTAGCACCATTGGGAGGATAGACCAATGTTCATGTGCCACGGAACAAAAGAACAATCATTTCTTCTTGAGTGGCAGCATTCCATTCTGGGAGTAAGAGTGCCAGGTGGTGAGTGGGAGGAATAGTGACAGCTAAGAGTCCTGTCAAGAAGGTCTCGTATCTTAGAAATAGTCTTCCCATTGAGACATAGTTAGACATATGGTGTAATATGCATGTGTGGTTCCATTTCTCAAGAGTTGTCAGTGATCAAAATGATCTTGAGAATGCTAGATATTATCCTCAGCAGCTTGTACACTAGTAGAAATATTGTCTCGAAGCACCAAATCATTAGGATTCTTATCTTGACATACCTTAGGATCATGTGTTAGTATGGTAATAGGAGGTGCCATCCATTGACAACAAATTAACCTAAAAGGTTGACATTGAGAAGAACACTATTCGGGAAGATGACATAGGAAGATACGAAGTCTCATTGACACTGTGAGAGACCAAACTAGAATCGGGAGTAGAATAATATGATATGGACTCGGTGAAAATCACATCAACACTAACATACTACCGACAGTGGATAGTGTGTTGGGTTTCTTTGCATTTGTTTCCAGCCCCAACTTTGGGGGGGGGGCTGCAACATTTTACCTTTTGACAGGGGTACATTTGCAAGATTCCAGCAAGTGGGAGCCCCACTCCTTACGGCATTCCAGGGAACCCCCAATCGGGGTCTTCATCGCTCATTCCAGTCGTGCCATATTCTAGAACGCAAGAGGCGTTTCCTTTCAGCCGTTTCCAGTGCAGTTCAAGGGAGGGTTTCGGACCCTCGTCTTGGTTCAAGCCGCGAGTGAGAGAGGCCGAGAGGAAGAGGGAGGGCAGCTGGGCTTCTCTTCCCTTCTCCGTCGACTGAGGTTCCACGGGCTGAGGTGCAACTGGCTGAGAAGGCGTGGGTCGAGCTCGAGAGGAGTTGAAGTGAGGTTGCGTCCGTGTCGACCTCAAGAAGCCGTGCATCGGTTTGGGTCTCCATCCGGGAGCCCACAAGGGGAGTTACTTTGTCCTCCTTGTTTTAGAGCACATTTGGTATTTTGGATACCTAGGGATAGTTTGTTCCTTGTTGAAGAACTATCCGTTGTGTGTGCTTGTACCTCGGTTTTGTGGGCAACAAAACCGGGAAGAACATCATCTCATTTGACCGTAGTGATTGGTTGTCGGTCTTGCCCCGTGGTTTTTCCCTTGCTCACATTGAGCAAGGGTTTCCATGTAAAAATCTTTGTCTCGTGTGGTGCTTGCTTGCTTGCTTGTGATTGTGCTTGTCATTGTTGCCATTTGAGTTCCCGTGTGGGGAACATATATTGCGTTGTGTCATCTTTACTGCAGGACAGTTTAGGGGGATATATCCTGGTTGATTGATTGTTCTGCTTCCATATATCCCCAACAAGTGGTATCAAAGCTCTGGTTGAGCATAATGGGCAAAGATGAGGAAGGCACAATGATCAAGCTCACAAGTAGCAACTGGCAGATATGGAAGGCCAAGATGGAAGATATCTTGTATTGCAAGGACCTCCACGATCCCGTGGAGGGAGAGAGCGCCAAGCCGGAGAACATGTCCGCAAATGAGTGGACAAAGTTGAACCGAAAGGCCATTGGTACCATTCGGAAGTGGCTTGACATGTCGGTGTTCCATCACGTGGCCGAGGAGACTAATGTGAAGGAGCTATGGGACAAGCTGTCCGAGCTCTATGACCAGAAGACCGCTACCAACAAGGCTTTCTTGATTAGAAAGCTTATCAACTTGAAATACAAGGATGGGACCAAAGTGGCAGAGCACTTGAATGATTTCCAAAGCATTATCAACCAGTTGACATCCATGGGTTTGACTCTTGATGACGAGTTGCAGGCATTTCTCTTGTTGGGTTCTTTGCCAGATAGCTGGGAGACTTTAGTAGTCATTGTGAGCAACTCTGCGAAGGACAGCAAGCTGACCATGGCTATGGTCAAGGGTAGTATCCTCAATGAGGAGATTAGACGTCACTCTTCGGGAGAGGCATCCTCCTCTTCACATGTGTATGCAGTTGAGAGGAGAGGAAGGTCCAGCAGCAGAGGAGCGTCACAAGAGAGGCAGAATTCCAGAGATAAGTCCAGAGGCAGAGGAAAGTGTCACCATTGCCAGAAACCCGGTCACTGGAAGAGAGATTGCAGGGTTTGGAAGAGAGAACAAGCTGAAGCTAAGAAAGATCAGAAAAAGGAAGATGGGAATTTAGCTGCAGTTGTGGCAGATGAGGTGGTCCTCACCATCCAGGATCAGTGCTTACATGCAGGGGGTGATTTGGAGTGGGTCGTTGACACGACCGCCTCCTATCACGTGACTCCACACAGGGAGTTCTTCACCACCTACACTAGGGGTGATTATGGGAGAGTCTTAGTGGGTAACGAAAGTTACTCTAAGATCATTGGCATGGTCACCATCTCGATCCAGACGGATATTGGGTGCTCAATGACTCTTCAGAATGTGAGGCATGTTCCTGATGTGCGGCTTAGCCTTATATCTGGCTCACAGCTAGATAGTGAAGGCTACCATCTGAAGTTCGGCGACAGCAAATGCAAGATAAGCAAGGGTTCTCTCATCATGGCGAGAGACAGCTTATGTCACACACTCTATATGACTAGAGTGAAGGTCGTGGATGGCAGTTTGCATGCTAGTGAAGCAGATAACTCAGATTTGTGGCACCGTCGTCTTGGCCACATGAGCCAGAAGGGCTTACAGCTTATTAGCAAGAGAGAGTTGATCCCCTACCACAATGACATCACTTTGTCTCCTTGTGATGCATGTGAGGTTGGGAAGAGCAGGAGTGCGCCATACAGGGCCAGATCCAAGGTGAAGGGAGACCTTCTACAGTTGGTTCATTCTGACGTTTGTGGTCCTATGGACACAGCCTCTTTGGGAGGCAACAGGTATTTCGTCACCTTCATTGATGATGCATCTAGGAAGGTGTGGGTGTATGTACTGAGGTCGAAGGATCAAGTGCTTGATTGCTTCAAGAAGTTCCATGCCATGGTTGAGCGCGAGACAGGGAAATTGTTGAAGTGTCTACGCACAGACAATGGGGGAGAGTACACCTCCCATAGCTTTCAGGGCTATTGTGCAGAGCACGGTATCAGGCATGAGAGGACAGAGCCAGGCACACCCGAGCACAATGGTCTAGCTGAGAGGATGAACAGGACCATTGTTGAGAGAGTTCGTTGTATGCTGAAGACAGCGAAGTTGCCCAAGACCTTTTGGGCTGAGGCGGTTCGCACCGCATGTTACTTGGTCAACCGATCTCCATCAGTTCCTTTGGGCTTCCAGATTCCAGAACGTGTTTGGACAGGAAAGGACCCCTCATATGCTCATTTGAGGGTGTTTGGATGCAAGGCGTGTGCATTGGTACCCAAGGAGCAGCGGAAGAAGTTGGGTGACAAGGCAGTGCCTTGTATTTTTCTTGGCTATGGAGATCAGGAGTTTGGATACCGTCTTTGGGATCCAAGGAAGAAGACAGTCACCAGGCACAGGGATGTGATCTTTTATGAGAACACGACATTGGCTGAGGACACCACTGAGAGTGGTGATGGAGATGAGATCTCCATGGATGATGACAGTGATGAGGACACGGATCCCTCTCCAGTACAGGGTACAGGTGGAGAGGATGGGCAACTAGAGCAGCATGAGCCAGATGCAGACTCCGTTGATGCAGGTCCAGGGGATCTAGGGCGGGGGGAGCAGCCTCATCCAGTTGCAGACACAGCAGAGCCTCAGGTTAGGCGATCTGAGAGGACACACCAGCCATCATCCCGTTACCCCACTTCCAGGTATGTGATGCTCACAAAATGCAGGTGAGCCATACACCTTTGAGGAGGCACAGATGCATAAGGACAAGGGTCATTGGCAGAATGCAATGAATGAGGAGATGTTATCTCTCGAGAAGAATCATACTTATGACCTTGTTGAGCTTCCCAAAGGGAAGAGAGCCTTGAAGAACAAGTGGGTGTACAAGCTGAAGTCAGATGACAGTGGCAGACAGGTGAAGTACAAGGCCAGATTGGTAGTGAAAGGGTTCAGCCAGAAGGAAGGAGTGGACTATGATGAGATCTTCTCCCCTGTGGTGAAGATGAACTCAGTGAGAATGGTGCTAGGACTTGTTGCTAGCATGGATCTTGAGCTGGAGCAGATGGATGTGAAGACGGTGTTTCTTCACGGTGATTTGAAGGAAGAGATCTACATGGAGCAGCCACAGGGTTTTCAAGAGAGAGGGAAAGAGCATATGGTATGCAGGTTGAGGAAGAGTCTCTATGGCTTGAAGCAAGCCCCGAGACAATGGTACTTGAAGTTTGATGCTTTCATGGGAAAGCAGGGCTTCAAGAGGACTACAGCCGACCCATGCGTATATGTTCGTCGTCTTCCCAATGACAGGTTCGTCATTCTTTTGATCTACGTGGATGACATATTGATTGTAGGTCATGATTCCAACTTGATTGCAAAGCTCAAAAGAGAACTCTCCAAAGAGTTTGAGATGAAAGATTTGGGTAAGGCCAGTCACATCCTAGGGATGCAGATTACAAGGGACAAGAAGAAGCACATGATGTGGTTGTCACAGGAGAGCTATGTTGAACGCGTATTGGAGCGGTTCAACATGAAGAATGTCAAGCCTGTCAGTACGCCCTTAGCCTCTCATTTCAAGCTGAACAAAGAGTCATGTCCTTCTACTTCTGAGGAGAAAGCAGAGATGTCCAAGATCCCATACCAGTCAGCAGTTGGGAGCCTCATGTACGCCATGGTTTGCACTAGACCAGACATAGCCCATGCAGTGGGCGCAGTGAGCAGGTTCATGTCTAACCCGGGCAAGGACCATTGGGAGGCAGTGAAGTGGATCTTGAGATATTTGAGTGGGACCTCAAGTATGTGTCTTGTTTTTGGGAGATCAGATCCCAAACTTTGTGGCTACACTGATGCAGATATGGCAGGAGATATGGACCAGAGAAAGTCCACCTCAGGCTACATTTTCACTTTTGCAGGGGGAGCCATATCATGGCAATCCAAACTACAGAAATGTGTTGCTCTCTCAACTACTGAGGCAGAATACATTGCAGCAGCAGAGACTGGGAAAGAAGTGTTGTGGCTACAAAGCTTTCTTGGTGAATTTGGATTTGAAGACAGTGAGCCAGTTATGTTTTGTGATAGCCAGAGCGCTATAGACTTGAGCAAGAGTACCATGCACCATGCTCGGACAAAACACATTGATGTGAGATACCATTGGCTGAGGGATGCAATTGAACAGAAGCAGCTCGTGTTGAAGAAGATTCACACAGATGAGAACCCCTCAGACATGTTGACAAAGGCAGTCACTCATGACAAGCTTCAGCTCTGTAGAGAGATGAGCGGTGTCACCTCTTCTTGATCTCCATTACAGGGCAACACCTCCCCGTTGGGGCTGGAGGGGGAGGTTGTTGGGTTTCTTTGCATTTGTTTCCAGCTCCAACTTGGGGGGGCTGCAACATTTTACCTTTTGACAGGGGTACCTTTGCAAGATTCCATCAAGTGGGAGCCCCACTCCTTACGGCATTCCAGGGAACCCCCAATCGGGGTCTTCATCGCTCATTCCAGCTGTGCCCTATTCCAGAACGCAAGAGGCGTTTCCTTTCAGCCGTTTCCAGTGCAGTTCGAGGGAGGGTTTTGGACCCTCGTCTTGGTTCTAGCCGCGAGTGAGAGAGGCCGAGAGGAAGAGGGAGGGCAGCTGGGCTCCTCTTCCCTTCTCCATCGACTGAGGTTTTACGGGCTGAGGTGCAACGGGCTGAGAAGGTGCGGGTCGAGCTTGAGAGGAGCTGAAGCGAGGTTGCGTCCGTGTCGACCTCAAGAAGCCGTGCATCGGTTTGGGTCTACATCCGGGAGCCCACAAGGGGAGTTACTTTGTCCTCCTTGTTTTAGAGCACATTTGGTATTTTGGATACCTAGGGATAGTTTGTTCCTTGTTGAAGAACTATCCGTTGTGTGTGCTTGTACCTCGGTTTTGTGGGCAACAAAACCGGGAAGAGCATCATCTCATTTGACCGTAGTGATTGGTTGCCGGTCTTGCCCCGTGGTTTTTCCCTTGCTCACATTGAGCAAGGGTTTCCACGTAAAAATCTTTGTCTCGTGTTGTGCTTGCTTGCTTGCTTGTGATTGTGCTTGTCGTTGTTGCCATTTGAGTTCCCGTGTGGGGAACATATATTGTGTTGTGCCATCTTTACTGCAGGACAGTTTAGGGGGATATATCCTGGTTGATTGATTGTTCCGCTTCCATATATCCCCAACATAGTGTCATACCTATATCCCTTCTCAGTTATGGAACAACCCACAAAGACACGCTTTCATGGGATCAAGTTTAGTATGTCCATCGAAATGAATATTGACCAAGGACATACCCAAAGACTTTAGATTGAGCATGAAACAAATTTATACAACAAAGAAAAGACAATATGATGTTTGCTCTTCCATAATCATGGAAGGCATACCATAGATAAGCTATTTAGCAGGGAAAACAACATTACACTAAAAAGTAAGCGGAGCAGCACTCTTAATAAGTAACTGTCTAGTAATATCAATGGTATGGCAGTGTTTTCGTTTAATCCGTTATTTTGTTGGGATGTATACATGCATGATGTTGGGTGGATGATGCCTTGTGTAACAAGAAAGGAAAGCAATAACTTATTACAAAAGTCAAGCGCATTATCAAAATAAATAATTTTAACATCAGGACCCACAATATTTTTCAGGTCCATCAATGAATTGTTCATAATATTGCCCATTTGATCTTATGATTTAAGGAAAACCCAAAAAACATGAGCAAAGTCATCAACAATAACAAGGTGAAACATGTCCAGAACGATCTAGAGCATGATTATGTCCCCAAATATGGTAATGGACAAGCTCAAGAACAAACTTAGCATTACAACCAGGATGACTTGAAAACAAATTTTTATGATGTATTCCAAGTTGGCGAGCTTCATACTGGAATGATGTAGACGTGTGGATTTGTGGTAGTGTCCTCCTTTGCAATTGTGGTAGATGTCTAAGACTAAGGTGCCAACTCTAGGCAGGTTCGCAGATGAAGCCTATAGAAGTAGACACATGTATGTCAAAGGGACATCACGTCAAGTGGTATGCATCCCCTTCTTCATGACCACAACCAATCACCTGATCTATTAGCATATCCTGAAAAATAAGAGACACCGGATTAAAGATGGCACGATAGTTAAATTCCTTAGTAATTATGGACACATAATAGGAAACTTGAGTGCCAATAGAGTATTATTCAAATGTATATTTAGGGAAGCTTGAACATCCCCCTTTTCAATAACTGGAGATTGTCTCCCTTCTGCCATTAGGATGGTACATCCAGGCACAACATCACATATCTAGAAATTGATTTCCAATGTTGTTAATATGTCATGATGCACAGAAATCTACCAATCATTCAGATGGATTTTCTGGTTTCTAACATGCAAAACAATGCAAATGTATACCTGAAGGATCATCAAAGATTGTAGTGCCTACATAGGTATTTCCAGCTACATGTAATGCTCTTGAAGTGGATGATGCATGTTGAGATGCTATTACAAGCAAGTTCGATCACGAATCAGATCTTCATATTCTGTTCTAGATATATTCAAAGAAGCATTACCATGACTTTGTGTAAATTGGCTGATGAGCACATGGGCGTTTTCCATTTTCCCTCCAACATCTGTCCTTTGTGTGGCCAATACGACCACAAAAATACAATAGGATCTAACGTACCTAGGAATATCACGGCATCAACCTCTGCCTCAAAAGAAATTTCTGCAACGTTTGTTGAATGAGACAACCATAACGAATATGTTCTCAACACGTTGGTCTACTTGAGGAGAAATAGACAATCTACTCAGTTTGTTGTATGCTTCTTCCATAAAAGGGATCTCGCATGCAGTAATCATATGTTCGAGAGTAGCATCATATGCGGGGTCTAATTCAAGGAAATGTCCAACCATCAATTGAGATATGAAGATAGATTGAGTCTCACAGGTGCAAACATTATTGTACGATTTAGTCTCGGAGAATTGAAATTTAGGGTCGAATAGTATCGAGCCAAGTGTCAGTCATTTTGCTTCATTTGGAACATATCCACATATATCTAGAGATTCCTAACATGTTTTTTCTCCTCAAAATTCGTTCGTCATAAATTATCCCACATGCTCTTGGCATTTTTTAAGTGCACAATACGCCTGTGCCTTAATCATTGCATTGTCCTTCTTCCATGTTGGAAACTTACCCGTCTTATCTTTTGGTTCCTCATCCATTATGATGTTCTCCTTGTCACGACCTGTAATCATGTTCAGTAATGATTGGGACCAAAGCACATAGTTGCCTCCACTCAGTTTGGTGATTGAACCAAAGAAGGGGATTCTTCATCTCCCCATCACGAGTTGAAGAATCGTCTATTTTAAACATATTCTCACAAGTTTGGAACGATGAGTTATTGAATCACATCAATGTTGTAAAAACAGTCAAGTTATACATATCAATATAGAGTTATTTCTGCATAACAATGACTTGTTGCACTATCAGCGAGAAACATGGATACCTCAACTGTTAGACTAATTATGTTATTTGTTTCTTTAATTGTCATATTTCTGTAATTTACCCATAGAGCTTTTCTCCTATATAAGAGAGCTCTAGGGTTAGATGAAATTTATCTTGCTAGTTCCCTTCAACATGGTATCAGAGCGACGGTCCTAGACCGGAGTTCTCGAAACCCTAACCCTAACCCACCCCACCCGCCGGCCTCTCTCTCTCCCTCTCTCTCTCGATCGGCGCCGCCTCACGCGCCGCCGCACGCGTGCCTCGCGCCTCCTCCTCGTCGCGCGCGCTTGGAGCCCTCCTTGCCTAGCGCCCCCATCGCGCGCCTGGAGCCCTCGCTCCTGATCGCGCCTGGAGCCCTCGCTCCTGATCGCACGTGGCACGCCTGCTGATCTCCTGTAGCCTCCATCTCACTTGGTGATCTCTCCTGTGTGTGACATCGACGCAAAGCCTCCAGTCGCCTGGTAGCGCCACATCTCTCCTAGCCGTGTAGTCCAGTCTCCTGTGCGCGACATCTCTCCAGACGCAAAGCCTCCAGTCGCCTCCAGTCTCCTGTGCGCGACATCTCATCTTGCGTGTAGTCCTGAAGTCATGTTCTGTACAGTGCAGCCGTGTGCACAATATGCCCTAGCCGTCCTTTGCGCGTGACTGCGTTGAGTCTATGAACAAGTAGACACTGTCTTCAGATTGTGTAACCCCAGTTACAGGTTATTGTTGTCATCATGTCAGACAACAAGGTAGATTTTCCATCTCTGGGTGCCTTCAAAGGTCCAGCACCCGTTGTGAAGATGGATGGTACGAATTATGAACTGTGGGCCATGCAGTTCACGAGTCTTATGCAGTGCAATGGCAAGAAGCATATCCTCACACAAGAGGAACCTGTGGACAAGACTGGGGTTAACGCCTCATGGGAGGCGGACGATGCTTATGCGCGTGTTTGGCTATCCGGTACTGTCTCTATGGAAATAGCCAACGACATTCTGAGTCAACCCACTGCGAAGGCTATGTGGGATATCCTGGTAGCCACATATTATCCGGCGAAGAACGAGTCCAAGATCTTACAACTCCAGCATGACATCTTTACCTCGAAGCAGAACGGGTGTCCTCTTCATACCCTGTACACATCTCTGAGGGGTATGTTTGAGAAGCTACACGGGTACATTCCATTGACAGCTACACTGGAGCAGCTCAAAGCATATAGGGACTCGGTGATGACTGGAGTGTTTCTAGCAGCCCTTGATCCGGAGTATGATGCCGCCCGAGCACAGATTCTTACAGATGCCACCATACCACCTATGGAGGAGGCCTATCGCAGGTTGAGTAGACTCTCCATATCTCATGGTGGAGTTCCGACATCTTCAGCCATGGCTCCTTCTCGCGGCAGAGGAGGCTATTCTCATTTCAGAGGTAGAGGTGGTCGTGGTCGAGGAGGAGGTAACAGACCTCCTAGACAGCCGTGCACCTACTGTCGCAGGACTGGACACACTGAGGAAACATGCTATTCTAAGCATGGGTTTCCTACTACTACGACACGTGTGGCGGAGCAGGCTCAGCAGGAAGGGGGTCCTTTCATGGTCACGGATCAGAGGTTTGAGGAGTTAGTATCGAGACTTCGGGAGATCATGCCTAGCCAGGGACCAGCTAGTACTTCAGGATCTTCAGAGATAGCCGGCTCAACATCAGCATTCTCTTCAGGTACAATGTATGCACTTACTAGTTGTTACAGAGCAGATCTATCAGAATGGATTATGGACTCAGGAGCATCTCACCATTTATGTGGTGACAAAAAGCAATTGTATCATTTTATTGCGACTCAGACAGGACGCTCCGTGGTAATTGCTGACGGAACACACTCTCTCATTACTGGTCAGGGGGAGGTGCAATTGACCCCGGGGATACGACTTCATAACGTTCTTTATGCTCCTGATTTTTCCATGAATCTGCTATCCATTAGCCAAATCACTAGAGATTTACATTGTTGTGCCATATTTGAACCATCTGCTCTTGTGTTTCAGGACATCCTAACGGGCAGAGTGATTGGAGCTGGCTGTGAGCAAGGGGGTCTTTATAGACTGGTGCAATCTCCTTATGCTGGTGTCTCTTCTATGAAGGCTGGATCGGTGTCACCCTACACTTGGCATCTTCGATTTGGCCATCTTCCGTTGCAAAAGATGGTCCATCTTCTTCCACAGATTTCTCCCAAGTCTAATTTTCAGTGTGAGGCATGCCAACTTGGCAAACATCACAGGTCGTCATTCCCGAGTCGTATAGGTCCAAGTCGTCATGGTTTGTTTGAGCTGCTACATTTTGATATTTGGGGTCCCAGTCGTGTCCCTGATCTTCAAGGACACAGGTTTTATCTTGTTGCTGTTGATGAGTTTTCTAGGTTATGTTGGGTTTTTCTACTTAAAAATAAGTCCGATGCTGCGTCTGTTATCCAGTCTTTCATTATTAAAATAAAAAATATTTATTCTGCTAGAGTGAAGTTCATACGGTCTGATAATGCTCTTGAATTATGTAGTACTCATATCTCACAATTTCTTATGTCTCATGGAATTGTGCATCAGAAGTCATGTGCTTACACCTCCCAACAAAATGGGGTAGCTGAGCGGAAACATCGTCATTTGTTGGACATTACCAGGACCCTTTTGATTCAGAGTCGTGCCCCTCACTCCTATTGGGGGGATGCGGTTCTAACTGCTTGTTATCTGTTCAACCGTATGCCTTCATCAGTGTTAGGAGAGAAGATCCCGATCTTGACTGCGTTTCCCGAGAAGGATCTTTTCTCCCTAACACCTCGCGTCTTTGGCTCCGTTGCATTTGTTCATTGCTTCTCTCCTGGTCTTGACAAGCTCTCTCCCAGAGCTGTCAAATGCGTTTTTATGGGTTATTCCAAAATCCAAAAAGGGTATCGGTGTTTTGATCCGGTTAGAGACGGTACCATGTTAGTGCTGATGTCACCTTCTTTGAGTCCATTATGTATTTCTCTCCTACAGGTGACAGACTCACTCACTCGGAGGAAGGAGATGATATCTACGTGCCTCCTCCTCCATATGTTCCATGTTCTACTCTGCATCCACCACCACCACAGCCTATACCACCACCACAGCCTATACCACCACCACAGCCTATACCACCACCACCGCCACCACCACCAACAATTTCTTATCCTCAGGTCTATCAGCGTCGACCCTCTGCTCATGTGCCTCCTCCATCATCCAGCACGCCTGAGGTATGTAATGAACATTTGAGTACTACTAATGGCACAGGTGATTTGCATGCGCAGACAGATGTACAGGGTACAGATGATACTACCACTACTCCAGTTGAGGATCTTCATCTTCCTATTCCCCATAGAAGGCAAAAGCGTGCGCGGACAATGAATCCCAAATATGGGATGGACTTTGCATCATAGGCCTACGGTTGTCCCCGAAGTTTCGCGAGTTTGTCCTTGGGTTATCAGCAGTGGAAATCCCAAGGTCATATCAGGAGGCACTACAGAGCAGTCCATGGCGTTTGGCTATGGAAGAGGAGATGGCGGCGTTGCAGTCACGTGGTACGTGGAGTGTTGTGCATCCTCCACCAGGTGCGTCAATAGTCGGAAGCAAATGGGTTTTTACTATTAAACATTGGGCTGATGGTACGGTTGATAGATACAAAGCCAGGTTGGTTGCTCGTGGGTTCACCCAAACATATGGGGTGGACTATCAGGAGACGTTTTCTCCAGTAGCACGTCATTCTACCTTACGGATTCTCATTGCAGTTGCCATTGTCCGTGACTGGCCCTTGTTTCAGTTAGATGTCAATAATGCTTTCTTGTATGGTGACTTGCAGGAAGAAGTCTATATGCAGCAGCCACCAGGGTTTGCTGCTGAGGGGGAGTCTAATATGGTGTGCCGTCTTCATAAGGCCATATATGGCCTGAAGCAGAGTCCACGGGCTTGGTTTCAGAAGCTCTCGGAGTTGATTGAACAGAAGGGCTTCGTCAGATCTACAACAGATCATACTCTCTTTGTAAAGAGAGACCAACAAGGTATTGTGATCATCTTAGTGTATGTTGATGATATTGTTATCACTGGTAGTAATGAGCAGGGCATTCAAGCAGCCAAGGACTTTCTTAGTGAGCAGTTTGTTATGAAGGATCTGGGTACACTTCGTGACTTTTTGGGATTGGAGTTTGCAAGAAATGAGCAAGGCATGGTAATGACACAAAGGAAGTATGTTACTGATCTGTTATCTGAGACATGCATGGCAGGATGTAGACCAGCTACTACTCCTATGGATCCTAATGTTAAACTCTATGATGATGATTCTGAGGAGGTAGACAAGAGACGGTATAGAGAGCTCGTGGGGAAGTTGTTATATGTCACTATTACCCGACCAGATATATCCTTTGCTGTTAATAGGGTAAGTCAATTTATGGAGCAACCCAGACATGCTCACATGAATGTTGTTTTTATGATCTTGAGATATCTGAAGTCGTCTCCAGGTGCTGGTCTTCTGTTTAGGAAAGATACCTCTATATCTGTCACAAGTTGTGCTGATGCAGACTATGCTGGGTGCCCTAATGATAGAAAGTCTACTTCAGGCTTTATTGTATTTGTTGGCAGCTCACCAATAGCTTGGAAGAGCAAGAAACAAACTGTTGTGGCTCGATCCAGTGTAGAGTCAGAATATAGGGCAATGGCCCAAGGTAGTGCTGAGATGATGTGGGTTAAATCGGTTTTGACTGATTTAACTATTGAAGTACCTCTTCCTATGCATCTTAAATGTGATAATCAGGCAGCCTTATTCATAGCCAATAATCCAGCCTTCCATGAAAGGACGAAGCACATTGAAGTGGATTGTCATTATACACGGGACTTGATTCAAAAGGGGCTTATTTCAATTTCTTATGTATCATCAGGAGAGCAGATTGCAGACATGTTCACCAAGGCCCTTACTAGAGGTCCTTTTTCATCTATGTTGTTCCAAGCTGAGCATGTTAGATATATATGCTCCAGCTTGAGGGGGAGTGTTAGAGTAATTATGTTATTTGTTTCTTTAATTGTCCTATTTCTGTAATTTACCCATAGAGCTTTTCTCCTATATAAGAGAGCTCTAGGGTTAGATGAAATTTATCTTGCTAGTTCCCTTCAACATCAACCTCATACAAATAGAGCAATATGTTGGAATTCTACAGTGATCGCAGAGCCAGTGAGGCACATGTGATGGAGATGAAGGTACTATCGGTGGTTCTGGAGTTGAAGAAAGAGATGAAGGCACTGAAAATGCTCTTTCAGATGAAGACAATGGTGAGGGCTCTGACGGAGATGCTGGAAGGCACTGCGGTGCACCTAGAGCCATGCGATGGAGGCTGTTGTCGGTGTTGTTGGAAGTGGTATTGGTGATGGTGTCAATGAAACATATATAGCTAGAGGCAAAGTTGTCGCTGGCGATGGTGGGTGTCAGTAGTGCGATGACGACACTGGAGGTGTGAGTACATGTAGCATTGTAGGTCGTAAGGTTGAGAGAGGCAACGATGAAGTTTGGCCGAGATGGCATAGGAGTCAGGAGTCCCTAGCATCTTAGGAAATAAAGAGAGGAGAATTTTTTTTGTATTCAATGAAAGGAAACCACTTCCCTTATATAGTAAGGAAAGATACAATCACATAAAAAACTTTACAAAGGAAAAGCTTTAATAAAAATAATCAAAACTTTACTATAATCTTTTGGATGCATTGAACATGATGACCTTATATAATACTAGATTCCCTCATCCATTCCCCCTCATGTCAAATATATTTCTTTAAATGGAACATCCGTAAGATTAAGTAAAAAACCAAACCTAAACACATAGTTGTCTACCTATGTTGCACTTACTCTTCCTATTTATAACAATCATTCACACTAGTGGTGATGCCAACATAGAATAGGAAGGATCATCATTGTATATATCATCTCCCTATTATTAAATACCGAGCATGACAATACTCTCATGGACCACCCCTCTATGATGGAACATAGTTAAAATATTCACATACCCTTAGTGGGACTTTGAATTTGGACACAACTATAAACTCTATTAGCAGTCAAACTCTCCATTCCTCATAGAGTCGTCTCATTTGTTGTGATAGGATTGTGAATACCATCTTCTTCCTCGAGATGAGCATATTCCTCGATCTTCTTCTATTCCAGAGAGGGAGAGTTGATGAGTTTAGATAAACGCGATCACAAGGTACACAAAGGTTCTATGGATGGAAGGCCATATCGACATCGATATCATTTCGACATCGTGTCAATACGATATTTTGACGATATATCTATATCATCGAAATATCGTTCATATCGACACACTTTTGCGAAGGAAATGCCTGAAAATGAGGATATATCACCATATCGATATCGATATCGGTCTCATCTTGATATCGATATATCGATGATATTTCCTTCCATAGGAGGAGGTTTTCACACATTTGTCCTTATCACTCATCAACATACATGCATGTAAACTTGTTATATCACATGAATATTCCTGAGAACTTTGTATTTACAAAAATACTCCTACACTGCTTCTGATTTTTACAAAAAAAATGCACCCTCTTGCCAGTGTACTGCCACCAATCTTAATTATTTTTCAAGGATATTTTTGTAGATATATGGGTTTTTTTACAATATGTAATGGTTTATAAGGGTATGTGCAAATATGATTTTTTTAAAGAGTAGTCATGCAATATGGAAAGTTAATAACTTGATAGGGATGTTTATGTAAGCCCCTCATATTAATATATTGAGCCCTTTAAGAAAGCGGGGCGACTGCGAGTCTAAGAAAGGCCTCTTTTCGAAGAGAAGAGGGACACGCATCTCACATGATGCCCAGTTTCTTTCTGTAATCTTAAGAAAAAAGAAGAGGAGTAAAAGCGCCTTTCCGGGTCTCTCTCTACCCACTTCCCGGGAAGCGGGCGGTTTCTCCTACCGAGCGACCATGAACATCATGCACATCACCACCGGCGGTGGCGGCGGCTCCTCGGGGTCCGCCTCGGACTCCAAGGTGGAGACGATATCGCGATTAGCGCAGTGGCGGATCGATAGCTTCGGGCTCTCCACCTACCGCCGCTCCGACGCCTTCAAGCTCGGCCCCTGGAACTGGTTGGTTGTTGCTTTGTTTTGTTTTGGCTTTCTTCTGTGGTTTATTTCAATGGAAATCTAAGCGACAGGTTCCTATCGGTGGAGAAGGGCCGGTACATCAACATAAGGCTGTTCCCAGAGCCTTGCCGTCTGTCCAAAGAGCAGCCCCCCCTCGCCAAGTTCGTCCTCCGCGTCTCCAATGTCGGCCCTGGACGTCGACCCTATATTTCGCCTGGTAATTTCATACATATTTTTCCTCCCGGATTTTCATAGAAAAAAAGTAATTGAAGGAGAGTGGGCGAATCCAGTATTTGATTTTTTTTATTGATGTTACTATCAAGTAGTTAAATTATGTAAAAGATGTAAGTTTTGATTACAATTACGATTTAGTTTATACCAAATGATCACGACTCTAGATGGCTACCTTTAGGAGTAGCCTTCGTGTCTCCCTTCAAAAGACGAGAGGGACGGCGTGGGCACCAATTTCGGTTTACACCATTTTCCCATTTACAAAAGAGAGAGATGCCCCAAACTCCTGCATCAATTGGTAATAGATGCAAGATCTTATACCTCATTGAGATAACGAGGTTGTTTCATTTACTTCAATTTTAGTGTATGTTTCTTCATTTTCTCGTGATCTTCTTCTTAGAATGAAAATTCAACTCCGTGATGCACAAGATATCGGAACTGATAGTCCATTGTGCACTCATGGTGATCCCTTTTTGGCAACCCATGTGAATGTTTACTAACCACCATTTCTTTATCCACCTTTCCCAGCTTCACTTTATATGGTGTACCATGTAATTGGACATTGTCATGTGATCACATGTTTTGGTAGTGTTGTGTGGACTGCAAGCTACCACTAAGCTACAGTTGATCATTGAGTGCACAACATCCACACACCTACCCATCACCAGGGAACTCTGTACTCTTTGCCTGTATTTCTATCCAATATACATGTAGCCTCATGTTCGTTACTATCGATGCCATTAAGGTAGTTGCCTCATGCGATGCGGCAAGGTGAGTTCGCTGGTCTCCTTGATAGTCATAAAGACGAGAGGGTTGAAACTCCCCTTTCACGTGAAACTTGTTAATGATATGATTGTCAATAATTACATATGCTCTAGTTATATCGTTATATAAATAAGTCTACACTATCAGTTTACAATTTATAAGTTTACATTATTAGATTTGTCCTGTTGATATTCTATATACTGTTAATGCTATTTTTTAATCTCATAGAAAATTATCATATTGCTCATTTATAACTTACATGACATGATATAAAGTGTTACCTAATACATATGTATGTAGTATGTAGGGATAAGTTATAATATGACCCATTATATTAACTTGTATGCATTAAACACATGCATTTAATAATCAGTGTCATATCTTTTTGTCAGTGGCATATTATTACATTATTATATTTAACATAGCTGTTACCACCTAATTAATGTTCTAAAAGATGAGAGGTGGATCAAGGCCATTCCATTTAAGTGAGACGGCATCAACAAAATAGCCTCTATTTTTTGTGAAAAAATGAAATTAGCAAAGTTTTATGTAAAAATTTATGACTATAAATAGAACACATATACATGCACTTTTTATTCATCGAGGAGTCAACCATCTAACTCTTTTTGATGCATAGAACACATATACATGCACTTTTTATTCATCGAGGAGTCAACCATCTAACTCTTTTTGATGCTTTAGTTGCTCTTAAATTAAAAGAAACTCGATTGGAACTTTAAGACTACACACGTGTAAATTATAAAGAGAATAATTTATCTAGTATATGAGTTTGTAACTTATCTAGAAATGAAGAGGAAAACGTCATTCTGGATTTTGTAACGGCATATGATATGTTCATAGCAAATACTCTCTTCAAGAAGAGGCAGGAGCATTTAATTACTTATAAGAGTAGCCCAACTAGAATACAAATAAATTACTTTACGTTGAGGAGAAGAGATCGTGTTGTAAAGACTGCAAAGTAATCACAGCAGAGAGTTTGACAACCCAACATCGCTTGTTAATCATGGCGTGCAAATAAAAGGGCTAGTAAAGAAAAGGAGAGTTCCCAAGATCACTAGAAGTAGATGGTGGAATCTTCAACTGAAGCAACCGAGCTTCAGGGAGAAGGTTTTAGAAGACTTTTCTTGGGATTGTAGCGGAAATGTAATCGAGATGTGGGAGGCAGTAGCATCTTGTATCCGAAAAGTAGCCAACGAGTTGCTAGACGAGTCAAAGGGAGGACCTCCAGGTCAAAAGGAGGCTTGATGGTGGAGTGAAGGAGCGCAAGAGAAGCTAAAAATTAAAAGGGCATGCTTTAAAGCTATGTCTAAGGATAGAACAGAGGAAACTCGTAAACTACAAAATAACGAAGAAGAAAGCAGAGAATGCTGTAAGCGAAGCTAAGTCAAAAGCTTATGAAGTTTTGTACAAAAGTCTTGACTCGAAGGAGAGCCAGAAGGATATATTCAGGTTGGCCAAATTAAGAGAAAGAAAGATCAAAGACCTTTCTCAAGTGAGATGCATCAAGGATGAGGAAGGTCATGTGCTTGCTACTCAGAAGGATATAGAGACTAGATGTGAGCAGTATTTCCATAAACTTTTCATTGGGGAAGGAAATAGAGAGACCACTTTGGGTGATCTAGCTAGTAGTAAAATTTACTTGAATCGTGCAAGCTATAGATGAATACAAATAAACGGAAGTAGAGGAGGCTTTGAAGGTTATGAGACATGGGAAAGGTGTAGGACCGGATGACATCCCTGTAGAAGTATAGAGAGTTTTAGGTGATCGTGCTTTGAATTGGCCCACAAATCTATTTAATGTTTTTTGACGAAGCAAGAAATGCCTGAAGATTGGAGGAGTTTCGTGTTGCCTCTTTATAAATACAAAGGAGACATTCAATATTGTTCAAATTACAGAGATATCAAGCTGATGTGTCACACTATGAAAATTTGGGAACGTTTGATCGAAAGAAGGTTGAGGCAAGTTTCCAAAGTAAAAGAAAATCGATTCGGATTCATGCTAGGTCGCCCAATTATTGAAGCCATCCATTTGCTGAGGAGAACAATGGAGATTTATAGAGCTAAAAGGAAGAACCTCCATATGGTTTTTATTGATTTGGAGAAGGCTTATGATTCTACCCCACGAGAGATATTGCGGAGAGTTTTGGAGAAGAGACAAATACCAATCATATACATTAGCCTCATAAAGGATATGTATGATAGAGCCTTATCTTGTGTAAGGATCCGGTCTGGGAAGATTGGCTATTTTGACATCAACATTGGTTTACATCAAGGTTCAACTTTGAGTCCATTTCTTTTTACTTTGATTATGGACGAGTTGACAAGTCACATTCAGGATGAGATACCTTGGTGTATGCTATTTGCTGATGATATTGTGTTGATTGATGAGACTAGAGATGGAGTAAATGAGAAGCTTGAGGTCTGGAGGCATGCATTGGAGACTAAAGGATTTCTTGTGAGTATGGCTTAGACTGAATATATGGAGTGCACCTTTGATGGAAGCAATGGTGGAGGAATCGAGGCGAAGATTAGTGATGATAACATTCAGAAGAGAGATTCTTTTAGATACCTGGGTACTATTTTACAACATTATGGGGAAATTGATGGAGATGGTACTAATAGAATAAATGCAGGCTGGCTAAAGTGGAGAGGAGCCTCTGCTATTCTCTGTGATAAAAATATTCCTTTAAAAATCAAAAGGAAGTTTTACAAAGCAACCGTGAGACCTGCTATGCTCTATGGTTCTGGATGTTGGCCTGTGAACCATAGACATGTGCAGAGAATGGTTGTAGCAGAAATGGAAATGTTAAGGTGGATGTGTGGACACACACACACACACGTAAAGATCGGATCAGAATGATGTAATCAGAAAGAAAGTTGATATAGCTCCGATTGAGGATAAGATTCGAGAAAATCGCTTAAGATGGTTTGGTCATTTGCAAAGAAGGTCAACTGATGCACCAGTTAGGAGATGCGAGTTTTGGGATGTTGAGCCAGCTAAGAGAGGGCAATGACGGCCTAAGAAGTGTTGGAAGGAGACTATACGAAGGGATCTTAGTTTTTGGATATAAACCCGAGATTGACCCAAGATAGATCTGAATGGAGGCAAAGAATCCATATAGCCGACCCTACTTAATTGTGGGAAAAGGCTTTGTTGTTGTTGTAGTATGTGTTTGTAACTTGATTCTTTTTTCTATATAACCTATGTAATCTTTTCGTTAACCCAAGGACTCCTTTTGTATATAAGAGAATCATAGAGTCTGATAAACAAATCATTGTTTCACATGGTATCAGCGTATCGATCTTGGATTGGTGGTCTAACATCCTACCCAAAGTAAGCCTCCTATGCCCTCCACTGAAATCTTAATCGACCAGCATGTCACGTCCCTTCAAGGTGACCCGTTCCTCTTGTGACTGCTAAAGTTATCACTCCCTCTCTTCTCTAGTATTGTGTCTTTCAACCTCATTTGTTATTCAAATACTCAAAGTTAGAGTTCAACAAATGTTTTATGTAATTCATTTAAATTTGAATTTTCCTTAGAAACTTTTATATACTTATTTATTTTCATTTGGATGCTTTTTGTGTATTTCTTAATGGGAGTTGTAGCTTTGAATCGGAAAATCTTAGGTTTTGTCATCATTAAAAATGAAGAGTTGGTGAAACTCTTATTTTTATGATAACTGCGAAGTGAAATTAGAGACTTCAATTACAATGTACTCTAGGGTTCTCTTTATATAGAGAGGAAACACTAGAGATAAATGGAGGTTACCCTATTGGGCTACATAGAAAAAGAAAACAAAAAGTTGGCACATTACATATTATTATAAACGTGTTATTACTATAACACCCCTCTCAAGCTGGAGCGTAGATGTGTATCATGCTCGACTTGGATGATCATCTCTAAAATGGTTCCCTGGAGAGTTCTTTAGTGAATACATCGACCATTTGTTCTGTTAAACAGATATGAGAGGTAGAAATGAAATCCTTTTTTATCATATCCTTGGTTTAATGACAAATCTACCTCAATATGCTTGGTTTTTTCAGTGAAATTTATGATTGTTGGTAATGGATAATGCTGCCTGATTGTCACACAAGTGTTTCATAGGAAGAGATGCCTCAATCTCATAGGCCAGTTATGATCGACTTGACCTACGTCATCTCAGTACTAACTTGAACGCTTAGGCTGGCCATCACTGTTTGCTTCTTGCTTTTACACGAGACAAGGGATCTACCAATGAACATATCAAAAGTAATGTTGACTTTCTCTCTTTAGGACATGCAACATAATCTACATCTTGTTAGGTAAGGTTTGTTCCCTTGTTGAAGAGTAATCTTGTACCTGGTGAGTACTTCAAGTAAATGTGAATCATAGTGATTGCATCTATGTGAGCTTGTCATTGATGTCTATGAATTGACTAACTCTACTCACAACAAAGGAGATATCTGGTTTAATGATGGTTAAAATTTGGAGTTCCCAACAAGTTCTTTGTTTCCCCTCTTGTTGAGCTCTTCTATGTCAAATTCATGGAGTTTCATACTGGGATCTATATGAATAGTGGCGGCTCTACAATCTGCCATCCACATCACTAGAAGACCAGCCACACACTTTCTTTGACCCATTGCAAGCCCTCTGTAATTTCTGGCAAACTCTAGGCCAAGGAAGTTTGGAGCTCTTCAAGATCCTTGGTAATAATTTCCTTGAATTGCTTTTCAAGGATCGCTTTTGTATCATCAATGCCCGCATGAAATCTCCTATAATAATGATGCCATTTATATATCCCGAAATGATGAGAGTACCTTTCGATGTCTTGTGTATGAATAATGAATGATCTGCAATCGATTTAGTGAAACTTTGATTCTCTATCAGGTCTGCCGGCTTTTGGAACAATGCTCTTGGGCTCTGTTTAAGATCATAAATAGCTTTATAGAGCTCGTATATCTTTTGACATTTCCCCTCCATAAAAAACTCAAGTGGTTGATGCATATATACATCGTCCGGCATGTCTTCATATAGAAGGGTGTTGTTTACATCTAGTTGAAACATCTGCCAATCTTTATTCGATCAATCTATATTTCAAATGCACGTCTCTGTATCCTTCTTTACATAGGAAGACGTTTCAAATGTGGTGTTTGGGGGCCATCGAAGATGTATTGTAAGCTTCGTTGGGTGTGGCATCCTCGGGTGGCCTCCATCTTAAGGGCAGAGGGGACAATGATGCGGCATTCGACTCTTTCAGATGCTGCATTAAGACCCCTCGAAAGTCACACTTTATAGAGGAGATTCATCTGGATCAGCAGGAGACCGTAGATGCGTCGATGGATTGGCATTCCTCATGGTTGATTGCTTCGATGGCTTATAGTGGCTTGATGGAGACGATAAGAAGTTGCATTTGGTCTTTTTTCTCGGTTTTAATTTTTGGATGTTACCCTCTTAGAGCCTTTGACTACTTATGTGCATGGTCTCTTTGCCTTACAAACGATGATTTTGTTGGCGGTTAATGTTGAGATCTCTGGAGTTGTATGGAGACAGTCTCGTTTCAAGGATAGGATGTTACCTTAACATACCAAAAGGATTTTCCTCAATTTTTGTGTTGTTTACTTCATGACGACTTGACTGTTTCCAGAGTGCATTGGTCAATTCTTCTAAGGTGATTGAGGTAATCTCATATTGACGCAGTGCAAAATTAATAAATAGGCTTAATTTTTGCACATAATGAGAGTCCAATTTTATTACATTTAATCGAGTCGTTGCAATTTTACTTAAATAAAAGAGATCGCATGTGATCTCAATTAGTGGTCAAATTAGGTAGTTAATCGATTAGAGTTAATTATGATTAGTAGATTTGAATTTTGAATTTTATTTCTATTTTTGTAATCCCACTCCTATATAAAGGGGATGGTAGGCAATTGTTTTAAACAGTTCAAGTTGCAATTAAAATTGAGATTTATCTCTCTCTCTTCTCTCTGTTCATTCTTCCTCGACGCGATCTACGCGCTTCTCTCCTCAAACCACTCGCATCCGACATGCCTTCTCTTCTTCTTCCCTCTAATTTCTTCTTTCACCATAATTTCCACCATCAAAATTATTTTTCCACCGTTTACGAATTTTTCATTTGCATTAATTGGTATCAGAGCATGGAAATAAAATTATTCTCACGATTCGATGGTCCTGTCGTATATTGGAAGATGAAGTTAGATCAAAGCTGCCTGCATTAACAAAAATTCAAGCATCACCTCCAGACAAGCATCAAGGTTCAACAATGGATAGATTCATGGTACAATATTGATATATTTATGGTACAAGTTGACGACGAAAAAAATTTGCCGTCAACGATGATCTGTTCGATGTCCAGGCCGTTTTAGATGGGAAAAACGTCGACGACGACGACCTGCTCATTGTCCAGGCCATTTCAGGAGGGAGCAACGACGTCAACTACGACATACTTGCTGTCCCGGCACCGTCCAAGCCATCACAGATACCCCCGATGCCTTCCCCGCAACCTCACCTATCCTTCATTCCCCTGCTGACACCACCGCCGGGCCCCTCGCACACCCCTTCCGATCCCTACGCAGTCCCATCTCCGCTACTACCCTCCCTCACCTACCCCGCGCCAACACCCCCTCAGGCAACCCTCGCACCCCAGCGACCCCCATACACCATCGCCGCCGCCACCCCCTCCCGCTGCCCCCCGCGCACCCAGAGGAGCCCCCAACCCCATCACCCCCTCCCGCACGACCCCCAGTACCGTCACCACTGCCCATCCCGTGCTCCTCACGCCCGTGCCATGAGCCCTCCTCTCCCCTCTCTCCAGCACATCCCTCGATTTCCCCCACCCCCTTCCTGTGACGCCGCCTATCCCCCTCCACACTGTCATCACCCCTGGCAACCATCGCTCACCCCGTTATATCCCCTTCCACCATCCTTCGTGCCGCACGTTTCCTCCATTACCCATGCCACCACCAGCCTTCCCCTCCCTACCCGAAATGTCGCCCCTCTGCTTATCCTACCAGCGCACCACCGCCACCCTTACCCCAACCCAATCTCGCAGCCCTGTCGACAACTTCTTCGCATCCCGCATCCGACGAGTCGTTGCCAACACTTGCGACCTCGAGGACGCCGTCTCCACCCGTCGAGCCGCCACTACTAGTTGAGGAAGGAGAAACCCCGCCGCCTCTTTTTTTGACTAAAAAAGAGGGAGACCTCTCGAGGCGGGAGTCACCACGTCGTCGAATTCATTCAAAAGCAGAACATAATACATCAATGCGAGGTCCAGAAGTTGTACAAAGCGTTACAATGCACGACCACATTCTCCCGATAGAAGTGATGGCTCTTGAAAATACGATCATTCCTGCCCGCCCAAATAGCCCAAAGCACAGCGAACAGCCTGGAGACGTCGTCCGATGACCCAAGCCCCACCGCCCGAATCGATCTCCAGAAACAGTCCAAGCTCGAGGTCTGCACCTAAGCCATACCCATCGACCTCCAAACAGTCCAACCCCGCTGCCTCTTAGAAGCCCTACCAATGGTTAGGGATTCATCCTCAATCGGAACCCTGGAGATAAGGGATATGATTTGGAAAATTTTAGTAAAACCCCTCCTCCCAAGAGTCTTTATCTCAAGAACCAAATGGAGAACTACTCTTATGATCTTGATTTAAATGAAGGGGTACAAAAATTGCAACCCCACCCACTGGAGCAGAAATACTATAAAATTCAAAATTCAAATCTACTTATCGTAATTGACTCTAACCGATTAACTACCTAATTTGACCACTAATTGAGATCACATGTGATCTCTTTTATTAAATAAAATTGCAATGACTCGATTAGACGTAAATAAAATTGGACTCTAATTACGCGCAAAAATTAAGCCCTATTTATTAATTTCGCGCTGCATCAGTTCTCCTCCGCTTGAAAAAATCGTCTCCCGACGAATTGCCTGATCCTCGAAGCTGGATGATTTGATTTCAACGTTCTTGGTTGCCTTTTGGAATAATAGATGCGGAGCAAACGACGAGATCTAAGCATTCTTGGAGCGGTGACTGGAGTCGTCGACTTCATGTTGGAAAAATTGATGCAGCATAGGTAGCGATGCCCATACGCAGGTTACTCCCTTGATGTGGTGTAGAAAAAAATGATACAGGATCTTATTTTTGTAATCCCACCCCTCCTATATAAAGGGGATGGTAGGAAATTATTTTAAACAGTTCAAGTTGCAATTAAAATTGAGATTTATCTCTCTATTCCTTCTCCCTCATGCGATCTACGTGCTTCTCTCCTCAAACCACTCGCATCCGGCAGGCATCCGGCGAGCCTCTTCTTCTTCCCTATAATTTCTTCTTCCACCATAATTTCCACCATCAAAATTATTTTTCTACCGTTTACGAATTTTTCATTTGCATCACATATGGTCTTTGACAGGGAGATGACATCTATGCGATGATTGTGGGTGAGGGTGCACTGCTAGTCAGGTGTTAGAGGCTGTGCATGTAGTGGGTCGAACCTCTTTTCGTCTATTGTCGGACTAATGCTTATCTCCGCCATCTGTTGTTCGTCCTAATCTCTATTATGGGCTCCTTGTACATGAAAGCCCGAAGGAGAGCTCCTTTAAATCAATGGACATGTCCTCAGAGTTGTTGTTTGACCATTTGTTTGGGACGGACTGCCCTATATGCTTGACACCTGTTGACTTGGGTTTTTTTGTGTGGATATGGCCCGGGTTGTAGCTCGGAATCGTGTAGCTTAGACCCAATGGCTAGCTTGCCACATGATTCGTGTCAATATGTTTTTATGGAGAGTGTGGCTTCCCATGTTGGGTTTCTTGGAACTGTGGCTGCATGTTTCAAGGTGCAGAAGAGGATGGCCTCTCTGTTTCGGGGCTCGATACCTGTGAGGCCCGTTCCTTCTCGGATCTGGGAAACCCGTTTACACATCATCCGTAATATCATATTCTCTAGAAATCGCATTGGGGAACTGGAAATTAGGGAAAAAAATTTTTATACGGATGACATTCACGTTAACTAACAGGCCACAGAACTATAACATGTCACACTTATATTGCATAAATTTCCATATCAGTTTATATGTAACAACCGAAATTGCATTATATACATGTATCCCAATTTTATCAGAAGAGAAATAAAAGCATAAATATCTTGAACAAACTATAACATACATACCTGCTATGTTTTGCTTCAGAAACTGACATTCAGTTCTCCCAATACAACGGTGCAGGTATTTTGCCTGCAATCCATGGAATAGGGAGAAAAGAACATCAACAAATGTTGAGTAAATCTTAATTAATTAAAAATAACAGGAAATTTTGTGATTCCAAAAGAAAGCAAGTAATTTGGCCTTGACAATTAAAATTTAAAGCTACTTGCAATGAAACAGGCTTTCAAGTTGTTTGGAATATAAAACCACATTCTACTCATCCTACATTAATTACCCATATTAATCATTTATATAAAAATATCATATGGTCCATATTTGAGTCATTGCCATTCTATTAATTATAATATAAGTTTGACTGGTCTTAAGAATATGAATGATGAGACTCTGATATAATCATTATCTCTATAATGCTTATAAAGATGTTTAAGAATCTTGTGGATTGATCATAGTAAGAGTATATGATGGATATGGGGTTTTGATTCTTTTCTTGTTGATTTTCTCAAGCCTAGTAGATAGTCTGATAAGGATGATTTTCATTATATGGTCTTTTCTCTTTGCCAGGAATTATTGGCAGAAAAGTAACTAGTTCAACGGAAACCAACTCAACTGTAATTCAACTTTAGCCAACTCAATTGTGACTCAATCCAATTTCAATGTATCTTTTTCAGATTCAACTGTAACTGATTTAGAGGTAGCCATAGAGGATTCAGATGTATACATGGATGATTCAGATGTAGCATCGCCAAGTCTGTTGGCGAAAAATAAATAAAACTCAAGCGGTGAAGTAGCCTATAAAAGAGGCTCTTCCGTCTCGCCCTCTAATTGGAAGGGCGGTCCAATAGAGGGATAGGTCTACTCCAAAACTACGCCACTGAGACGGGTGAGAGAGACTCTCTAGAAAAGTCGCTCTAAAAGAAAAACCGGCCCGACCGGTACGGGCTAACGAGCTCAAAAAACTAAAACCAAGGGTCCTCCAGCCTAGGTACCCTAAAGAACAAGGATCAGCGGAACTGGTCTTTAAAAGAAAACCTGTGGATCCCAGAGAGGCGTAAAAACTGCGAGCGCTCGCGAAAAACCGAGAAAAAGACTGGGATCCTAGACTCGCGCACGAAGCGGCCGCTGCCCTAACTGGGCTTCCTAATCTTCCGCCCAGCTGAGGGTCACCGCCCCCTCGCACAGTCAGGCGTAAAGGTTACCATGACTGGCACTTTTAATTACTAGTCATCATTGAATCATCATCACTAACTTAATTTCTCATCCTCTCTTGAACTCTGATGTAGTCAACTTTACAGATCTAGGTATCTTGTTGATAATTATATTGAATAGTGATTCATACTTTAGTGATTTTGAATGATTGATCACAAAGATCTTCAGTCATTGATCATAGATGATCTCATCAATTGGCGGCTTGCTTATTAATCTAGATTTATGAAAATATCTCAATGAACTCCTTTTTCAAACCACGAGATCATAAGTTGTTTATTGGAACTGAATTTAAAATTTAATTTAATGTAAAAATTTTACTTTTGTTATTTAACTCGTAATTTAGTGGCAAGACTCTTAATCTAATTTTTATAAGTCTCTTGTATGAAAATACCCTAATATAATGAACAAAAGATGAAAAGATGGTCGATGCAATCCTTCCTGGCACTGCAAAATTTCACCCTGAATCTTCTCTTCCACTAGATCTCAAGTCATTCTAATAATGCTAACATATTGAGATTATTATTTACTTATCCACCGTAGCCATCTTTCGATTCTTTATCACTATTACTAAGAGATATTGAGAAACCCTCCCAATTGTATGTATCAAACTCCCAGCCAAGAGTTATACCCCTTTAGCTACTTTGTATCTTCCTACCCTTGCTAAAAAAAATATGTCGGGTTAATTACGCGATCTTGATATCATTAAGCTGGATCATAGTTAAATTCTTTATCTTTCGTCATTTTCAATAGGTTGAAATAGACCTTCTGTGATTGTTCTCGAGATTAAGAATCCAAATAAGTTGATAACAATATATTTAACAGATTTCAGAATACTTAATATTGAAAATAATCTCCTGATTATGTCATAAAATGGAATATGCTCCATTGAAAATAATCTCCTGATTATGTCATAAAATGGAATATGCTCCAGCGGTATAGATATTGTGCATCAAAAACCATGAAAAAAAATGTGGCAGATTCTTAAGTTGACTATACCCTGAAGAGAAGAATTTTGCTTGCATTATGCAGATTTGTCTAATGTTTAAAATGAAACAGAATACCCAACCTTTAGTTGAATACTGCTATGCTAGGAATTCTAGTTTTAAAAGGCTAAATTCTTACACACATGTCTGTATATGTGCAACACATGGACTGTTCAGATATCCATTGATTGTTGATCTTTTTCTTCCGGATCTGGAATCTCCATATGAGGTCGTGTTGTCACAAAGGATTACCACATCAAAGATTTCTTCTAGTTAGGAGGTACATATTAAGTTGAGTATATTATCTATATTATTTCATACACCTAAGAAAGGTGAGACCACCTCTGCCATGGTTGCTTCTTCTAGGAGGGACAGATTAGGTCCACTCATGCCCACAACCGTGATTGTTTTACATCGAGATGAGCCACATATTATTTTACTTTTCTAGATGTAGTGGCCATAGAGAAGATTGTTGCCGGTTAAAGCATAATAAACTTGTAGCTCATCAAACAGTCTTTTGAGATGTTGATGATATCATGATTCTATGTATACCATCTCAAGAGATAAGTATGATGACCTTCTTTATAGGCTTCATTAGTGTTGTATATCCTTACATTAAACTCTAGTTCCAATGACCCTTGTACAGAACATGATATCACTGCCTTTACCGACCCTCATGTATATCTCACAATGGTTTAAATGTTCTTGGGAATCATTTGTACTTCTATTATTAGTATTGAGATGTTATTTATGTATTCACATCATATTAACCAGGAATATACAATTAAAATTTAGATGAAAGTGCAATCTATCTTCTGCCACATGCAATACACAAGTATTATAGAGTCAAATTTCCATTGCTTTAGATTACTACAAGACCCTTGTTCCCAACATGTTATAATATATGGTAACCCAGTTATAGCATATCTAGAATATACAACTCTCAAGCAACCTATTACTATCAAAATGTGTAAAGACCATGCATGGAAAGCAGCAAGAGAGGGGAAAAGATTGTACCTTTGATCCTTTAAGTTTGGAAGGATTTTGTGGCTTTATCTAATATACAACAATAGATAAAATACCTGATGGATAGCAACAAAAAAAAACTGAATTAGAAACTTCAACATTGACTTTAATGAGAACAAAGAGGAGAGAGATATGTACCTTTGAATATCTCCACTTTGGAGATCCAAACTTGCTTGCAACATCCTTTTCTTGACAGGAGCTTCAGTTCATTCAGATCCGGATGTTACAAATATAAAAACCTCAAAGGGAGTCTCGTCCTCGAGACTCGGGTCAAGGTCACTTTGTGTCTTGTTTGGATCTTATCTGGCCATAAAAACCTCAAAGAATTTTGTACCCATAAAAACCTCAAAGGGAAAACAAGCCGTGTTCTTTCAATATATATAATTAAATGGGCTTGTTTTGACAATTACCTGAAAGAGTTGTGGGTATCGTGCCCGCATATCCACTTTTGTCTTCCATGTTGACTCTTTGACATCATGTCGGTGACATAGCACCTTTATTAGAAGAATCTCTTTGTTGCGAAGCTTTTTTTTTTACAACACTATCGAGTATTTGTACTAACCTTCTCTTTGTAAATCAAATTTGACTCCACGTCAAGGTTCTCATAGCTGATGACGTGGTGAAGGTCGTACTTGTAATTCCTTAAATTGATAGGTGTAGAGAAAGGGTTACTCGATAGACCACCTTACACATACGACTAAAAATTTCAAATAATCCAACGTATCGTGGTGTCAACTTGCTATGAGCACTAAATCTCTGTACTCCCTTTATGGGAGATACTCATAGAAACACTCAATCTCCTTCTTGTGTTTTCAGGAATTCCATCAATATGAAGGATTAAGTTAAATATTGATAAGTTATTATTTGAATCGATTAAGAGAAGAGGATCGGATTACATGAAACTCCAAATTTCTTTTCTGACGGTCTGCATAGCTCTTCTAGCAGCTCTGAGTCATCAGAAGCCTTCCCCTTACAAGATCGATCAACAGTTCTCGTAGCCCCTTCCCAAAGAGATCTACAGAGTAAAATGTATGTTCACCTATCTTACGCCAACTGATAGGTGCGAGACATCTCCGCCCGTATAGGGCTTCGAATGATGTCATACCAATACTGGAATAATGACTGTCGTTGTGCGGGAGTTCTACCAATGACAGGTAGTCCTTCTAAGATCATTTCTACTCTAGAGTACATGCACATAGCAAATTCTCAAGTATCTAAATAACACATAGTATCGTATGCAGAACTCATCTTCAGCTCTGTCTGTGGTGTTGACATAAGCCGGTACTAGTAGTGAGATATAAACCTCGAGTCTCCATCAGACACTACCTCATGTGGTATATCATAAAATTTGATAATATTTTTTTTTGCACATGTAATCTAGCCAGTCTAGATGGAGTGTAGGTCATGTTGATATGTATGAAATGGACTGACTTGGCCAATCTGTCAACAACATCCCAATAGCATCGTGACCACCTATTGTCTTTACTAGTCCCGTGACAAAATCCATAGAAGTGTTCTTCCACTTTTATTCGAAAAAGGGGAGAGACTGTAACAACCATGGTGGTCTCTTATGTTCTGCCTTGACCATCTGATAGATCACGCACTTGCTAACACGACATGTTGCATCTCGCTTCATTCCGTCCTGCCAGAATGTAGACCTAGATCTCGGTACATCTTTGTGTGCCAAGAAGAATAGACAATCGTGAACTATGTGCCTTATCACGAATATCTCTGCGCAACTACTCATTGTTGGGCGCAATTACCCAGCCAACCTTCCACAAAATAGACTTAGTCCCCACAAAATCATCATGTTTGTCCTTGATGGCACGCATGCATCTGTCTAAAATTAAATGATATGTCCTATATCCTTCTACTATGCAATCCCAAAGACTGTTGAATCGCGGAGGTATGACAGTAGATGTAGACGCACTCTTATGAGGATGTCCATTAGTCAAAGTTATGAGTATATCTCATGTATATAGCTAGTTTGTCGTATGCGTGTGAGCTTTCCTGCTAAGTGCATCTGCCACCACGTTTCCTTTACCAGAATGGTAAGAGATCATGTATTCAAAATCCTTCAGTAGTTCTAACAATCGATGTTGTCTCATGTTTAGCTCTTTCTGATCATAGATGTACTTCAAACACTTGCGATTTATGAAGATATCAAAATTCACCTCATAGAGATAGTGATGCCAGTTTTTTTTTGAGAAGACAACCGCCACCAACTCCAAGCCATGGATGGGTTAATTCCGCTCATACAACCTCAATTGACATGATGCATAAACAATCACTTGACCTGGTTGCATCATAATTGTTCTTAAATCTTCTCTTGAAGCATCTGTATATACAACATAATCCTGAGTGTCTGAAGGAAGTGCAAGTATATTCGCAGTCGTCAATCTTTCCTTCAGTGCCCTGAAGGCTTGTTTACATGGATCATTCTAAATGAAAGGATCTCTCTTCTGTGTCAATCGTGTCAGGAAAAGAATGACTCAAGAAAAACTACCGAGAAAGCATATGTAATAGGCCACTAGTCCAAGGAAGCTATGAATCTGAGTGATTTTCATGGGTTGCTCTCAAGACATGACTATCTCAATTTTCGCAAGGTCAACTGCGATACCTGCTCCAGAAATGACATGCCCAAGTAATGAGACATGGGATAATTAGAACTCACATGCTCAACATGATATGCAACTTGTAGTATTGAAGTATGTCAAGGACTATCTTTAGATCATTGATGCGATCTCAATTTATTTCGGGAATATATCAATACATCGTCAATGCATACAATTACAAACTTGTCCAAGTATAGATAGAATAATCTTGTTTATCATGTCCGTGAATGCTGCATGTGTATTCATGAGCCCAAATGGCATTATATTAAACTCATAATTTCCGCATCGAGTCTTGAATAAGGTTTGCATAATATTCGACTCTTGAGTCTCCAGCTGATGGTAGTCAGATCGAAGATCGATCCTTGAAAACATCGAAGATCCATGTAGCCGATTAAACAAATCATCGATGCATGGCAGATGATAGTGATTCTTCACCGTTTTCTTGTTTAACTGTCTGTAATCTATATACAATCTCATCGATTCGTCATTCTTTCTGATAAAAAGAATTGGAGCACCCTAATGTGAAGTGCTCGGCTTATGAAACCTAGGTCAAGTAACTCGTGCGACTGCACCTTCAGTTCTCTCAATTTAAATAGTGCCAAGCTGCACGGAGCCATCGAGACTGGTTGTCAATCTGGTAGTAATGTGATCTCAAACTCAATCTCTCTCAGACAGTAAATCTGGCAAATCATTTGAAAACACATCAGGTTAATCTGACACTATCCTGATGTCTCGAGCCATCGCTCTCCCTCAGACGTCTCTCGGACAATTGCTAGATATGAATCGCATTCCTCATCAACAAGTCTTCGAGCTTTCAACACTGAGATATACTCCATTTTGAAATCATGTAATGTACCCTTATAGGTAATCTCGGATAAGTCCGGAATCCTGAAAACAATCGTCTTCATGAAATAATTACTCATGGCATGATGATCTGGCATTCAATTCATACCAAAAGTTAGGTCAAACTTGTTGAGCTGTAGTAGCAGACAGTCTGCTATCATCTCATGTCCACCAATCAACATTGGTAGCTATCTGACTATTAGTCTTATGATGATCAATTAGCCACATGGCCCATAATGTGACAAGGATGATCTAGGGCATCTGCATCTCTACCTACTGAAGTTAAAAATTCAAAGTTCATTCATCGCTCTAGAATCAACTAAAAAGATAAAAAGGTCGGCACTTAACGCCATGGTTCTGTATAAGAACCAATATCCGTAATTACAATATTTGATGTTCGTGGATATTTCTATTATTCTATTTCTCTTCTTGGGATACAATATGGAAATAAGTTGCAATTGATGACATCTGTGGCCATTGATTTTGAATGTCATATTTCCCCTTCAGACTCGCGACAAGTCAGAGGACTGTCACTATCTGATTATTAATGCAATCGGAACTATAATACTATGAATGTATGTAGCAGGGTACCACGGCTCTGATAATACCACCAAGGCAGATTGTTGAAAGGTTTTCGTCCACTGTCGCAAGTGAAGATCGCTAGACCCTTCGCTACATTCGACAAGCACGCCACTGGTGGAAATTGTTGATGAAGTGGTGCCTATGGAAGTGCAATCGAGTGCTACCAACGGTGAGATCTGCAACGTGATGAGGTTTGTTGTTTCCATGGAGAAGCTTGAGAAGCGGGGAAAGGTAGCATGCTACATGGGGCTGATGTTGGGGGGGAGGGGCATCCCCACTGCTGTTAGATGAATGTTGTCTTTTGGAATATCCAGAGCCTTAGCCAAGCGAACGAGAGGAGAGCAGTGAGTGTACTTCTGGAGGGTTGGAAGGCCGATGTTGTATGTTTACATGAGATGAATCTGGAGGCCTGGGAACATTGCAGCTCTCGCAATTTGGCTGGCTCTTGCTTTACTGATTATAGAGTATTGTCATTTGATGGTGCCTTGCGAGGTTTGCTTATTGGCTGGAATAAGCATTTCTTGGAGCTTGTGGAGTTGGTGAGCAACATGACACATGTGTCTTGTTTATGCTTCTGCAGAGGATCTCGATGGCCCTACAGGGACCCTATCACATGTGATGTGGGACGAGCTTCAGCTGGTGCGAGCGCAATTTCCGTATCTTGCATGGTTTATTGGCAGTAATTTCAACGTCACTCTTCCTATGGCCGAACATGTGACATGGGTAGCTTAGACCCAAGATTCCGATCCTTTGCTGAGTTTGTTGGAAATGGAGATGGAAGTATTGGATGCAACAAACCTAAATTATACTTGAAGGAACTTCTCATCTTTATCCCGCTTGGATCGTTTTCGTGGTTCTGTAGGCATGTTAGAGTGCTCTCCCTTGGGTTTGTATTGGCCTTGTCAAGGTAGAATTTAGATCGTACACTGATGTGCTAGGACTCGTACAGGGTGGAGCACTGGGCTCGACTAGGCCCAACTCGGGAAAGCTCGACTCGGGTCCTCTAATTTTCCTCAGGTTGTGGGTCGGGTCGAGGCTCGCGTTTTTGGTAGATCGATGACTCGGGCCTGGGTTCGGGTTGTGTTTGGTATGCTCGTAGGTTGAGTACTGTGCTGGTTGGTTGGTCAAAGTCGGTACAAGATCTCAAGGATTCAACAAACGAGAAGCAGGTCTATGTGCTTTGGATGCATGGAGTTGTCTGCTTATGCATGGACTTTCTATTTATTTTATGTAAACGTGTGTCAACTAGCTCATACGAGTGGGAGTTACTTGATGTGATTGAGAGTCTAAAGTGACTCAAGAGCTTATAATATATAAAGTATATTGTGTAGACATGTAGTATGGAAGTTTCGAGCGGTATCCTGGACATGTGCAAATGGAGGGGCGAAATACTAGTGGATGTTGCTGCAATATGGTGATTGCTCGTGGTTTTAGATTCGGACTGCCGAGGGGCTGGCAGTGGTCGGGGCGCCAAAGCTCATCTCATGCCATAGTTATATCTTGGAATTTTACACCCATAACCCTCTATACTTTCATATTATGCGTTGAACCCTCCATAATTTTGAATTATATATAGGAACCTGAATACATGTTAACCATTATATGACATAATCCCGTGTTATCTTCCGTCAAAATTTTCTGTTAACATCCACGGAATATGTTATATTAAGACAATGTTACCTTTTTATTCCATCATATTTATAAATGATACCATTTCTCTTCTCTCTTCTCCTTCCATCTCCCCCATCCCCCTCCATCACTCCTCTAACCATGGAGGAGAAATCTCCACCACCATTGCGGTTAGACGTCATCTTGGCCATCAACTGCCATCTCTCCGCCTCCACGTAGGGCTGGCTATCGAGCCCAACGAGCCGAGCCTGGCCATGGCTCGGACTCAGGCTCGATAAGCCCATGTGGGCTCGGGCTCGATCTCAGGCTCGTTCGAGCCCATCTAAACTGGCTTGGACTCGGGCTTAGTGAGCTCGAGCCTCTTATCGAGCCAACTCGACTCGATAAGGCTCGAGTTGAATAAAGAAGGCTACCCTGACCATGTGCAATGGAGGTCGGCCCTACATGCAATGGACCTTAATGATCACCCATACGACCTGTTTATATCTACGTCCCTGTGATCCTCGCACGTCACCCACTGATGTGGGACTAAAGTAAAGATGTCTATGGAGGACCCATAGGCCATAGCCATCTCACAGGTTCTAGAAGGGAACTACCGCCGCCACGGAAGGATGATGCATGTTGATGATTGGGAACCACAATCTGATGTGTGAGGGCTTCCTGGTGTGACTAGTGTAGTAGTGCTGCTTGGGCAATGGAGGATGGAGACCTGGGGCCATCGGCACACGAGGCGGTAACGCCACTGCCATCTCCGCCTTGCGCCACCTCGGATCGCTGGAGATGGGGGCCTCCTGGAGGTTGCATGTCGGTCGTGGGTTGAGCAACAGAACATGGAGGGTGGCGACGAGAGGAGGAGTCACCCGAGGAGCCCAAGGAGACCTTAGGGAGGTGAAGATGGGTGTGAGCATACCTTAGGGTGAGAATCAGGAGGTCCAAGGACCGATATTAGTCTTTGTTGCAGTAACATCACCCACGAAGTTGCATACATTTCTCTAATGAGCTCGCCGACTTGATAACAACGACGAGTAGCAGAGGTTTTGAGCTCGGGATTTCTTCTCCAGCAAGACAACACTACATGTAACATCTTTATTTTCATCCTTAACTCGTTCCCCATATATTTCTTCTTGTTCTTGTTAGCTTTTGCCCCTTTTCCTCTCAGGTAGTTCCCTAAAACCCCACCTTCATCCTCTAGATCTAAACAAAACCCAAATCGACACGGAGATCACCGCCATCCTCTGTTCAATCCACATGCTTTTCTATCCCTCATAATCCCACCCTCCAATCAAGATCTTGACCGAGGCCAAAGCTCCTCCCCCTCGCATCGAAAGGAGCCTTGTCTACTTTTCTTGTGCTTCACCGTAAAACCGAGTGCCACTCGAGTCTTTTTTTGTTTTTGTAGGAGCAGTAGCTAGAGATCCAATCTCTTCAAGCATTCCAATAAGACCCAATAGCACCTGCAACATAACTTGGAAGAACACCACATTTGTAGGTGCTCAGACATTCTTACAGTTACAGTGAAGACTTCCTCCGTCAGCAGTTGGACCATCATCGAAGAATGGAACCCCACACTGTAATAGAAGAGGAAGGTCGACGCATATCATCAGGGTCGTGTTCCTTTGTCGAACCAGAACCCATACGATCAGAGAAATCATAGTAACTTCAGATGCAAAGACCCCGTATGTGATTTGCCTCACGTGTAGAAACATTTACAGACGTACCCTTGATCTTCCTTGGAACTACATAAAGCACTCCGTGAATCCACTGTGTTAAATTATCGATCCCCTTATCGAGTTATTTGTCCGAGTAGGGTTCGACTCAGGCTCGGCTCGTTAAGCTATCGAGGACAAAATTCTTGCCCGGGCTCGGCTCAATAGCTTAATGAGCCAGGCTCATGATCCTTTATCGAGTTGAGCTCGAGCATGGCTCATCGAGCCATGACTCAATAGCCAGCTCTATGTCCACGGCCTTCACACAAACATTGTCGTCACATCCTCCGATGTAGTCATGCAACGACTTCAATAGCCATAGCCACCCTTCCGATCGTAGACCATCCCTCCACTAAGCACGCCCAAACAAGGTCGAAGTCTCTATCGATGCCACAACTCCATACCTGCCTCCACAGTTGACGCCAACACCGTCGTCGCTTCCTGTCCTCTTCCAACACCTCCAACTCGTGTTGTCACTCTCTTATGCATCAACTATTGCTGATGTACTCTTATGAACAAGGAGTGGAGCAGAGAGACTGTTGCTCTTGTGAACTGAGTGCAGTAGCTGCTACTACTATGCCACAATACTTGAGTCTTACTCTTGATTTTCTGTTCATATAAGATACCAAAATAAATCCAAATGCATTTAGTAATCATGAGATAATGGGCTTCATTGATCCAATCCAAATTTTATTTTTTTGATATTTTAAAGCTGTTTAAAAGCTAAATCCTCCACATAATTCGATCGACTCAACTGCTCTCAATAATCTGATGTGAGTATGGGAGTATGAAAATCATAGTAGTGAACACTGGACATGATAAATCATATCAATGGAGCTTAGATATAATTATAACTTTATAAGTTTAAAATTAACCACTTAATAATTGTAGTAAGTGTGTTTGAGAGTATCTTTAGTTGCTTGCACATGTTATGCTTAGTGATATAATACAAATGATAAATCGTTCAATGTAAATTAAACGTGGTAGCTTTTTAATACATATTCATATACTCTTTTCTGCATTTATTTATTTACAAATGAATTCAAATAAATGCATGTCAACCTTTTGATGTATTTATGTTATAATTCTTTGCACAAGAATATTAAGAAAAGATCATAATTGATCCAGAGTGGGTTGTTGCATGTATGTATGTAAATATGTATGTATTATATGCATATATATATGTATGTACTAGATATATAAATACATTGATACATATATGTATGTATATAAATATTGAATCGAATTATTATCGAACGAATTCGGGTAAATTTAGATTCTATTCATTTGGGAATCGAATCCAAAAGTTAAATTCAAATTCAGTTCATTTGGTTTTTGTAGAGATATTTCTATGTTCCTATGTACCTTTTATGTTATTTTATTTCGTTATGTCTATCTTATGTAATTTACCCATAGGTCTCTCCTCTATATAAGAGAGCCTAGGGTTCCTAGGAATAAACAACTCTTATTTTTTCCCAACATGATATCAGAGCGACAGTCCTAGACCGGAGCTCTCGTATCCAAAACCCTAGTCCTAGCCCCGCCTTTTGCCCTCACCTCCGTGTGTCGTCACCCACCTCCGTGCACCGCCGCCCCCGTGTGCGTCGCCCCTTCCGCGCACCGCCTTCTCGTACGTTGTCCCTTCAGGGGCGACCCCTCCGCATGTCGCGCCTCCACGTGCGACCACTCCGCGTTTCATGCCTCCACGCACCGCTTGCCCTCTAGCTGTCGTCGGCCTTCTCCCGAGGCCGCCTTTCCGCTGCCACTACTCGGCACGGTCTCTGCTGCCAGCGTTGGTTACTCTGTTTGTTTGATATGCATTCAAATCCACGTATGCATTCAAATCCACGTATGTTTGTGTAGAAATTCACTCTTTGGTCTATAAAATCCTACTTTTCTACATCCGGCAATATGTCTGAGAACAAAGTCGATGTACCCGTCGTAGGCGCTTTCAGGGGTCCAACGCATGTTGTCAAAATGGACCGGACAAAATATGAGCTCTGGGCTATGCAGTTCATAAGTCTTATGAGGTTGATTGGTAAGAAACACATTCTTACTGATGAGGAGTTTGTGGAGAAAACTGGGGCAAAAGCCTCGTGGGAGGCGGATGACGCATATGCCAAAGTTTGGCTTTCTGGTACATTGACGATTGAGATCGCCAATGATGTGTTACATCAGTCTACTGCTAAGGCGATGTGAGATATCCTCGCAACAACATATTCTCAAGCGAGGAATGTGACGAAGATTCTCCAACTCCAGCATGACATATTAACTATCAAGCATAATGGACGCCCCTTTCATTCACTATATACATCCTTGCGTGGGATGTTTGAGAAGCTCCACAGCTTCATGCCTCTAACGACGACTTTAGAGCAGCAGAAGACATATAGGAAGGCTACCATGGTTGGTGTATTCCTAGCAACCCTTGACCCTGAATATGATGCTTCTTGCTCCCAGATTCTAGTGGATGCACTATTCCTCACATGGAGGAAGCGTTCTGCCGGCTCAACAGGATTACTATTCCATCCACAACCACTAGCTAGACTTCTTCGACTATGGCATCCTCTCGAGGAAGAGGAGGCTCTTCTTCTTTCCGTGGACACGGACCTCGTGGTAGAGGAGGTCACATTCGTCAGCCATGCACGTACTGTCACCATCCAGGATATACCGAGGATACATGCTATTCCAAGCATGGCTTTCCGGCTTCAGCCCGTGTAGCGGAACAGGTTGAGTCTCCTGCTGCTCCTACTTTTGATAAGAGGTTTGATGACTTTGTAGCTAGACTACGGGATATTATGCCTCATGCTTCTTCACCATCTCCAGGAGGTCATTCAGATGTAGCAACCTCCGCATCTGCCAATATGGCTAGTACCTTGTGTAGTAATTTTGCTTTACATCCTGTCGCGAATTTGAGATTACTGAATGGATAATGGATTCTGGGGCAACACACCATTTATGCGGGGACAGAGATCGGTTTACATCATATAGACAGGTTCCACCAGGAATAACTGTTGTGATTGCAGATAGGACACATTCCCCGATCATTGGACATGCGGAGATTTGTTTGACGCCTTCGATGCATCTGCAGAATGTGTTACATGCTCTTGATTTCTCTATGAATTTGTTATCCATTAGTCAGATCACAAAGGATTTGTCCTGTAGAGCTATTTTTGACCCATCATCTCTTGTTTTTCAGGACATTTGTACGGACAGAGTGATTGGTTGTAGCCGTGAACAGGGTGGTCTTTATTGCCTAGTCTGAACTCCCTATGCTGGCGTATCCTTTTAGTTTTAGTAACGTGACCAGTTTCTCTTTATACATGACACATACACTTTGGTCACCTCCCTCTTTAGAAGATGTGTCATATGTTGCCGCAGATTTCACCAGGTTCTTCCTTCCAATGCGAGACGTGTCAGTTGGGAAGGCATCATCAGTCTGCTTTTTCTAGTCGTCAGAGTCGGAGCAGTAGCCAAGGCCTTAAATGTCGGTTTCAGTCACCATTTCGGTATCAACCAAAACAGAATTTCGATGGAATTTCGGTGGAATTTCGACCGAAATTTGGTCATTTCAATCGAATTTCGATTTCGACTGGATATCGATATTCGACAGAAATTCGACCGAATTTCGCTGAAATTTGAGGCCATGGCAGTAGCTCCCTTTTTGAGTTATTTCATATTGACATTTGGGGTCTGAGTCATGTTTCTGATGACCAGGGACACTGATTTTATCTTGTTGCTGTGGATGGTTTTTCTCATTTGTCATGGGTGTTTATTTTGAAAAATAAATCTGAAGCATGAGATGTGATTAAAACTTTTATCAATGAAGTGCATAATGTTTTCTCTACCTCTATGAAATTTGTGCGGACTGATAATGCTTTGGAATTCTGTACTCGTGCTCTATCCCATTTTCTTTCATCCCGTGAAATTATTCATCAAACATCTTGTGCTTACACTTCTGAACAAATGGTGATGCAGAGAGAAAGCATCGTCATCTACTTGATGTTACTCAGCCTCTTCTCATTCAGAGTTGTGCCCCATATTCGTTTTGGAGTGATGCAGTTCTTACAGCATGCTACTTGGTGAATCGCATGCCATCGTCTATCCTGGGTGAGAAAATTCCTTTCTCTATAGCTTTCCATGAGGAGTTGTTCTCACTTACTTCTCGTGTGTTTGGCTCTGTTGCTTTTATTCACCAGTTGATTCCTGGTCTTGACAAGCTCTCTCCTAGATCTGTCAAATGTGTGTTTGTTGGGTACTCCAGGACCCAGGGCCAGAAGGGATACCGATGTTATAATTCATTGTGGAGGAAATACTATATCAATGCTGATGTCATATTTTTTGAGTCTGTGATGTATTTCTCTACTACATGTGACAGGTTGGCTTCATCAGACTCAGATGATGAGGTTTACATGCCACCCCCTCTTACGAGTTAGTCACCTCCTCCTCCTGTGCCTGTGGTTCCACCACCACCACCACCATCTCCGACGCCCCCTCCTACTACTGAGTCGCATGTGCCCATTGTTCTACCACTACCTAAATTCTATACCCTTCGGACTGCTTCTGCTCGTGGTCATCGACCGTCATCCAGTATGTCCCAGGTTTGTTCTGATAACATGGTTTCTAACGATGGGTTTGGAGATGTATATGTGCAGGAGTCATTGCGGGAGTATAGCCCATAGATGGAGGAGGTTCCCAATGACCTAGATTATACCCATTACAGTTCGGAAGCAGAAGCGGTCTTATGCTTCCTACCCTCCTGCTTCTCAGGTTTTCCTTTCATCTTCTGGCAGAGGAATTTCAGAGATTTACAGTGGCTCTATCTGCCGCGGACATTCCACAAAATTATCAGGAGGTCTTGAAGGATAGTCATTGGCGCTTGTCTATGGAGGAAGAAATGACTGCATTGCAATCGCGTGGTACCTGGAGTTCGGTGTTTGCGCCTTCTGAGGCGTCTGTTGTCAGTTGCAAATGGGTGTTTACTGTTAAACATCATGCAGATGGGATCTTTGACCGCTATAAGGCAAGATTAGTTGCACGAGGATTTATTCATACCTACAACGTGGATTACTTGGATACGTTTTCTCCAGTGGCTCGTCACTCAACTCTGAGTGTCCTACTTTCAGTAGCAGTGGTACGTGACTGGTCTTTGTTTCAATTGGATATTAAAAATGTATTTTTGTATGAAGATCTACAGGATGAAGTTTACATGCAGCAGCCTCTGGGGTTTGCTGTTGAGGGGGAGTGTCAGCAGGTTTGTAGACTCCATAAGGCAATATATGCCCTTAAGCAAAGTCCAAGGGCATGGTTTCAGAAGCTCTCGGATCTGATTGAAAGGCAAGGGTATAAAAGGTCAAATACAGACCATTCACTCTTTGTGCAGAGAACATCTAGAGGTACATTTGTCATTATGGTCTATGTGGACGATATACTTGTTACAGGAGATGATGTGCAGGGGGTCAAGATGGTAAAAGAATTCCTGGGCCGTCAGTTTTTACCAAAGATCTTGGTACCCTAAGGTATTTCTTAGGGTTGGAATTTGCTAGGAATGTGCATGGTCTTGTGATGGCCCAAAGTATGTTACAGACATGCTTGTTGAGGCATGCATGATTGGGTATCGACCATCTACTACTCCTATGGACATAGCATGAAGTTATATGATGTTGATAAAGATGAGATCGGCAGAAGGAGATATAGAGAGATGGTGGGAAAGCTCCTCTATATTACTATTACTAGACCCGATATCTCCTTTGCAGTGAGTCAGTTCATGGAGCAGCCCCGAAAGGTTCACATGGATGTTATATACAGATTTTGAGATATTTAAAATTCTCTCCAGGTGTAGGATTACTATTTAGAAAAGGATCAACTCTTTCCGTGTCTGCATGTGCTGATGCAGACTATGCAGGATGTCCTAAGTCTACTTCTGGCTTCACTGTGTTTGTTGGCAGTTCTCTTGTTTCTTGAAAAAGCAAGAAATAAATGGCGGTGGCTAGATCAAGTGCCGAATCCGAGTATAGGGCTATGGCCCAAGCAAGCACAAAAATGATGTGGGTTCGAGCAGTGTTAGCAGATTTGTATATAAATGTACCTCTACCCATGCTGCTACAATGTGATAATCAGGCTGCTTTATTTATTGCGAATAATCATGCATTCCATGAAAGAAAGAAAGCATATTGAGGTAGATTGCTATTATACTAGAGATATGATTCAGAAGGGTTTGATTTCTACCTCTCATGTCAGTTCAGGAGAGCAAACAACATGTACCTTTACCAAGGCATTACTCAGGGAACCATTTCAGAAGTGTTTGTCCAAGCTGAGCATGATTGATATCTATGCTCCATCTTGAAGGGGAGTGTAGAGATATGTCTATGTTCCTATGTGCCTTTTCTGATTTTTATTTTTTTGTCTATCTTATGTAATTTACCCATAGGTCTCTCCTCTATATAAGAGAGCCTAGGGTTCCCAAGAATAAACAACTCTCTAGTTTTTCCCAGCAGTTTGGAATCAAACTTTTTTTTGAATTTTTATTGAACGAATCCTAATCGAATTCAAATGATTCAATCCAATTAACAGCCCTATCACCGAGAGTTGGTCGCAAAAGTGGGATCAACTGTGGGAGCAGTGCACAAATGCTCTTCCAGAAGTTGGAAGGTCCAAGAATAGTCGTAACAATTGAAGCGAGATCCCAGGCGACATTGTAAATTGAGCGCAATGTCCGAGAGAGCAGATCGGATCCTCCTCCCCACACTCTAGTCAACCACTTCGCCAAAAGTGAGTAGTTCATCACCTCCAATCTTTGGATCCCCATCCCACTATCATCCTCCCTAAGCATCATAGTCTTCCACCCCACCAAGACAATCCCTTAGACTCCCCTGAGGTGGACCAAATGAATCTCCGCATTATTGTCTCTAACTTCACCTTCACTCCAGCGAGTAACATGCGCGTAGACAAGAAAACACAAGGATAGCCGAGAGCACCGCCTTCAATAAGATCAGGCATCCACCTCTAGAAAGGCAAGGTGCAGGCCAGTCCGCCAACTTTTCTCCATCCTCTCAAGAGCAAGAACCTAATCCGTCTGTCTCAGCCTACCACCCACCAACTGAAGACTGAGGTACAAGATGGGCTGGGCCCCCTCTCTGCATTTGCAAAGCTGCATTACAAATAGCCACCTCCTCCTCTTTCATCCCAAAGGGGACAAAAGCAGACTTCGTGTGATTAATCCAGAGCCAGGACACCAAACCAAACATCTCAAGAACAATGCCCATCCCTCTGCAGAGGTCGCCTGCCCCTCCACAATCTGCAGAAATTTTCTCCAAAATAGATTTAGCTCTTACTATTACCTTGGCTTTGCTCCAAATAGGCCCAACTTCACGGAGGATAATAAGATTCTGAGGAAGAGGGAGCAAGATGACATTCAAAAATCCTGCAGGCTTTGTTGGGAAATCAATGGGAAGAGTCAGGAGGTTTCCATAGAGCAGGCTGAGAAAAATATTGGCACTGACTTTTTGCTCATATTTCCCGATGTATTTGCAAAGCCTTCTCTTTATTTTTATGTGTGATTCATTTTTTCAAATAGGACGCAGTCCTTCCTAAGTTAAGGAAGGCCGACCCCCTTTTTGTATAAAACAGGATGACTTTAGTATAATACATATACAGTTTTGTATTATAATGTGCAGTTTTAATGTTTGTATTATAATGCACAGTTTTGTATGCGGCTTTGTATTTATAACGTGCACCTATAATACAAACTATATACGTATTCTACTGAAGTGCCCTGTTTTATACAAAAAAGGGGGCGGCCTTCCTTAACTCAGGAAGGGACTGCATCCTATATGAAAGGCCCCCCTATATATATATATCTTATTTAGTTACTCGAGGTTTCTTTTTCAAAATTATATTTGTATTGCCAGAATATCTGTTGATTTTACTGTCACACGTCAATATGTAATTTGATTGTAGATCTCACTGTGTCCACTACAAATTAACATTTTGCAGTTCATGAAAGATTAATCAGAACGAGCGAGGATTTTGTCTGGCCTATCGATTCCACTTTCCATGAGAAGTTCATCGTTGATGTGGAGTTTCTGGATTTGAAGATGTACTATGCAAATGTAAGAACTCACTTCTCTTTCGATTGTCAGAAGGGGCACGCATTATATGCTCCATTTAATTTCTGAAATAGTCATACTGATTGGATCAATCTGGCTTTGTTTCGAAGATGCAGGGTGAAACATGTTCCATTTGGCCTAGCGAGGGTGCTATGATGTCCCTTTCAAAGAGAAGTTCCCTGAGGTGCCTCAGTCGAATGCTTGAAGAAGGCATACACACTGATGTCACCATTGTTACTGCAGATGGTAAGTTGAGTGCTCACAAGGCGGTGCTTGCGGCGAGTTCTTTGGTTTTCAGAAGCATGTTCCTACATGACCTCAAGGAGAAAGAGTCATCCACGTTGAAATAGATGACATGAGTTTAGAATCCTGCACAGCTTTACTTAGCTACATATATGGATGGCATAAAGCAAGAAGATTTCTGGAAGCACCGCATTGCTCTGCTCGCCTCCGCGAACAAATATGACATCACTGACCTCAAGGAAACCTGCGAGGAAAGTCTATTAGAGGACATCAATTACAGCAATGTCCTCGAGAGGCTCCAGGTAGCATGGCTTTATCAACTGAACAAGCTCAAAAAAGGATGCCTGTCATACTTGTTTGATTTCGGGAAGATACATGATATCAAGGACGAGATCAGGAGCTTCTTTCACCATGCTGACAGGGATCTGATGGTCGAGATGTTTCAGGAGCTACTTGCTGTCTGGAGGCATGTGTAACCCATTTGCATGTCATTTCTTTTAATTTCTTATAGGAAATTCTTATCTTAGAATTGTCAAGTAATATATTATGTATATAGTGGTCCATAGTCTGCAGGATTACTTCAAACTGTCAAGTTTGTATTAAATTCAGAGGGTTACTCTAGCAACCAGACAGATTATGGAAATGGATATTGTTAATAATGTGAAGCTTTTGGCATTTCAGCTTGGTGTCTTTGATGCGGATACTATTTTTTAGGTTGAGTAACTTATAGGGGATGTACTCGCTTCAATGGTCTGGTGATAGTGCAGTTGCCTACCACTTAAAGGATCCGTGTTCAAATCCTTTCTTGTGAGGATGCGTTAGGTAGCTAATAACCATTGTAAAGAACAATCGGATCTTTCAATATGGATTTGAGCAAGAATCCATATAGTCATCAACTATACTTGAAGTGGGAGAAGGTTTTGCCATCCATTTTTAGTAAATTACAGGGAATTCTAAAATTTTGGGTGTCCTAAATTCCAATTGTCATTGTCAGTAGGGCCTCCTAGTATTGAAATATTAAATACGTAAATTTAATACTTTGAAGAATTGGATTTGTCATCCAAAAGAGATTGACGGTGCAGCTTATTGCTCGTCTCCCATCAATCTCTATGTAATCGTTATTTTTAATTTTTAAAATACATAAATGATGCTTTTTTTTGTCTATGGGGATCTTTTTGGATTTGGATGACTTTATGTAATCTGCTCTTTTATTTTTGACATTCAACAAAAGAGCCATGCCATATAGTCGATTGGATCGGCATATTAACTAGTTTTCTTGCACTTGAGTCGACCGCATGCCCGTAACCTAAGCTCGAGTCACTTGATCCAATTGCAATTACCTCGTTGGGTTTGATCTTGATACACTTGTCAAGTTAAATAAAAGCGAAATAAATGTTTGATTAATTATCCGAGTATGTCTATAATGGACATGTTTTAGCCTATACAGCTTGGGTAGCTCTCATGGAGGATCTGATCTAACGGCTCTAACGTGTACCACGTGAGGTAATCGGTGGAAGATTTGCATACTATTTACCTTAATAAAGGTTTTTGCGGTCAGTCTTTGGACTTGAAGTAAAGGAAACTTAAAGAAAATATTGTAAATCAGTCTCTACATATGATAAATTGCAGAATACCCCTAATATTGCACAAATGCCCCGTTAAGGGGTTCGCCATAAAAGTGGGTTGCATCTTTTCTTAGTTACACTTTGGTCATTTCCGGGGTCACAATCTTTATTTGTACTAACTTTTTCTTGCTGACTAGTCCATAGATCTTTGAAAAATCATGTATTATTCATTTTCCATTAGTTTTCCTTAAAAAAATTAGGTAGGTTTACTCTTATAAGTCTCATTTGACCTAATATTATTACATTTTTATTCGTTCATTTAGTATTTTTAAAATTTAACTTTATTATTTAAGTTAGTAAATATACTTCAATCCTTTGGACACACACCTATATTGTGGGGGCTCTTTTTCCTTTTCAAAAAAACTTCAATCCCTGGAAACTCGTAAATATGTGTTTTTTCTTGGAATAAATTGCATCATGTGATGATTAAATTCCTCTAGAAAACCATTTCCCATGTTTTCAAAATCCATCTTATCTTCAAAAATAAAATCTATTTTCTAAATATCTTCAAAATAAAAAAACTCTTTAGCTGAATAGTTTTCAAACCCCCGCTTTATTCTAATATCCTTCTATGTATCTAAATTACCATAAATTTGATAGTCAAAATTATTGTATTTTCCTATTTTTAAAATTTATAACCTAAAAATTACAAAATAGAGATAAACAATAATCAATATATCAAAATATTTTTGAAAATTTAAAAAATAAATACAGTAGTTAGATAACGCGGAATTAACTTCCCTATTTTATCAATAAGAATATTGACTATTTTTGTAAAAAATCACCAATAGATTAAAACTTTGAAAAAACATACAAATCCAATAACTAATAACGGAATATTAAGAAACTAATTTGTAGGTCTTTGTTTGTACTTCCTGAAAAAAAATTAACCCTTTGCATTCATGCATGATATTTACTAGAAAACAAATACTTTATCTGCCAAACTGATTAAAATAACTTTCATTGAGTAATTAGATAATCGTTTTTCCCTTAAAAATACACAAAAATAAATGATATCATTGATCACTGTCATGTTTTCTTCATATCTTACCTAATTGAAAGTTACCTCCTTAAGTTTGAACTAGAGTGCATCAAGATAAAAAGATGTAGTTGTTATAACTTCCAACATTGATAATACGACAACTGTTTTCATTCTTGTAGTTCAACAAATCTTGAATTTCATGTGTTAAGCATTGGTGTTTGATTGGCATTTGGTTCGCTCCCTCGATCCAAATATTGTCTTTGCAAACCTAGCTTATCCACCTTCTTTTGGGCTATGAAATTTTCCACACTTCCGGCATGTCTTTGCAAACCTAGCTTATCCACCTTCTTTTGGGCTATGAAATTTTCCACACTTCCGGCATTATCATTATGAATATGATATAGATACAAATATACATAGTTGGACATATTGCTTGCATTTTAATGTCACCTTTCACTAGAAGTATCTCTCTTTATCCCCACGGTACCCGCAGGTACCCGTGAGTAGCCAACATCTATTGGCATTAATTGGGTACCCGTTGCAATTGGGTACCCGTTGGAATGTGACGGGTCGACCCGTGACCCAATACCAACGGGACGGAGCGGGTCTCGATCAAATGGAGCAGATACCGGTCCCATGAACACCACTACTGCCAACTCTGGACGATGGAGCGAGGGAACATCAGAACATTCATTGTTCAACAAACAAACTTGCATGTCTGGCTGTAGGGGAGTAGTCCCATGTCCTTCACCCAATTGTACCTCCCCAAGGACTGGTGAAACGATAAGAGATGCCTCCTTAGTCTGATGCTCAGCAGTAGCGCAAAGAAAGCCTTTCTTTAGCATAAGGAGGAATGGAATAAGGGGAATAAGCCCGCAACACGCTTCCCCGTGGTACGACTATTCCCCATTATTTCATCTTATTTCACTCTTATTCCTATCTTTATCCCACCTTACATACCTTTATTTCACCTTATTCTCCTTATTCTTATCCTCCAGCCGAACGAAGAATAGACCCTTATTCCCCTTATTCCTCATCCTTATTTCTGCTTATTCTCCTACCGAACGGCCCCTAAGGAATGCCTACTAGCCCTTTGTATACGGAGAGTGATGGAATTACACCATAAAATAAAGAGTAAATTACAAGAAATGAGGATTGTTCTTCATTTTCGATGATCAAAGGCTTTGGGTAATAGAGGGTTTTATGTTATATAAGGACATCTACAGAGACATCAGTGTAAAAGTTGTTAAGATATTAAAAAAGTTCGCAGTCAAAATAGAATTAGGAATAAAAAAGAAAGGAAGACCTAAAAAGAGAATAAATACTGAGAGAGAGAGAGGGAGAGGCGATCCTCTGAGAATGGAGAAGGCGGCGGAGGAGGAGAAGATGAAGATCGTGTGGAACGAGGAGCGGGGGAGGTTCGAGACGGAGGACAAGGAGGCGTTCCTGCAGTACCATCTGCGGGAGGTGGGGGTGATGGACATGGTCCACACCTTCGTGCCGAGGAGCAAGAGGGGTCTGGGCATCGCATCCCTCCTCTGCTCCGCTGCCTTCCAGCACGCCGCCACCCGATCCTTCCGAGTCATCCCCACCTGCTCCTACATCTCCGTATGTCCTCTCTTTCTTCTCTTTCATTCCTATTATATCATCATCTTCTTCTTCACAGGGATTCTTCGTCTTTCCGTTCCCTAATATTTCATACTTGATTTCTAAGGAAATTTACTGGATTTTGATTATCACATCCATTGGAGGAATCGGGAAAAGCGTAGATAATTACCTCAAGATGTCTGAAAAATTTTCTGCAGATATGCATATATTTTTCTTTCCAGTAGGAAGTTCATATGGCTCACCCTCCCTGAGACCACCAGGAAAATTCGTCTTGCAGATTTCTGCTTTTATTTAAATACTGCAAGTAAGTCTCCTCTACAAGAGGGAGCTCTTTTTCTAGCTATAGCCGCTTCTTGTAAAGGCGGCATATACCTAGATCTGCTTCTTGAAGAGGTGGCTTGGTACGCATACCAGAATGGATCCTTTGGTTCCATCACGCGGAATTAGCAAGTGATCAATGAAATAATGCCACACAGATAAGAGTTTTAAAGTATACATTGATGGGGTACAACTTCCATACTAGAAAAAACGATCCCAAGTCATTTATACAACACAACTAATCGCATCATCCATGTCTCCTACGAATGTATTGGCGCTCCACGGGCGCCTGTTCAGGAAGTATCATATTTGGCTGCACATAGAAGGTAGACAATTGGTTGTCACGATCAATCTGCAAAATTCAGGGGGTTTTGGGTTAAATTGAATGGGGGTCGCCTCTACTTCCTTACGGTAGAAAAAACAAGAATCTGCACTGCACAAGGCGAATAAGATTCGCTGCATATGCTGCAGATGAATTTTCCTCAGAGACCATGGTGTTTAACTTTGAGAAGATTTTGTTTGGTGCTTGCCTTGGAAAATGCCACAACTGCAGCCTGATAGGTCTAAGATCTCTGCTAACATTTTTTATTTCTAATGGCAGGATACCTTCCTTCCTCGTAATCCTTCTTGGAGATCAATCGTTTATTGTGCCAACGAGAAAAAATCTTCTATGTAGATGATCACATTTCGCCAGTTGGCTTGTCGTGGTTCTGCAATTAGAAGCATGCTTTCGAACTCGCATCGGCACTTCCTGTTCCTGAAAAGCTGCTGCAACCTCTTTTTTACTATTTATTTGCATTACCTGTAACAAAGAATAATCTCCAAAGACACTTGAATAGCATAGTTCATTGTTATTATAGCATCATTTCGATTCAGCCCCTCAATACAGTTAACATGAATACATTGAATTTCCTTTTGTATTAGAACAATTCTTCTCTTGTAAACGAGAGAAAATAACAATATTACAGGCAATCATATACAAGAAGCGGAGCCTTGAACCTAGCTTAATCTCCAACAGCAGAAGCAACAGCAACTGCCCCAAATAATACAAACTAATATATATTTACAGGGGAAACCTCTTACTATGCATAGAAAGTTAGAAAACCTAGATTGACCAGAAGATTATCTATAGACCAGCAAAACGAGACGAGGATGCTGAGGAGGCTATTGGCATGTGTACGGTATATATCATATATCGCTGTGTTCAGGAAATCATCCAGGAACAAAGTAGTCCATCTTGTCCATGGGGTGATTCAGAACTGAAGTCTCCACCTTACAAGGAAGGAAAGTTAAATAACATTAGACATTAATGTAGTGAGGCTTGAAAAGAAAACACAGCAAACACAGCCCACTGTTCAAACGAACAGCATCAACTTTAAGGAAAATGTACCTCCTCAAAAGGAACAAAGACAAATGGTGCTAGACCCCTCCGTTGAGATGTCGCGGCATGCACAAGAATATTTTTCACAACACAAGAAATTCGATTTTCTAGTGGGTCCAAGGGCAGAGGATGACATTTACAAAACCTTAAACGCATTCTCAAGATAGTTGGGTGCAGGCCTGGATACAGAATAGCAGCCTCGATCTGTAGTTGGAAAAAAATAAGCTTCACAAACTGAACGTGCACTCACAACACTGACCATGACATTTAACTAAAAAAACTTGCAGGTTATTTGTTTATACACACGTAAATTTCAATTTTTCATAAATGCCCGATGAAACTCCTTTGAAAATCCCCCCTTCAGACATTTTATGCTATCTAGCATGCTATATTGCATTTGACTTCAATTAAAAATTTACAAGGTTAATAGAAAGCCACAAGGAGACACCGGTACCATCACATTGGATATCAATCTCTCTTGCTCTAACCACCTAAAACCCCAAATTCTCAAATCCCTAGATGTTCACAACAGATCATAGCCCCTCCCAATTTCCACTATCGATGCTCAACCAACAAAACCAACATCATCAATCGAGTTTTTGTAGCAAGACTGATAAGAATAGTTCTTTCCCTGGTGAGTCGATCAACTCTGAAGAACCAAAGCTGCAAGGATATATGAATGGTTGAAAATGGAAATTTTACCCCACGAGCCCTATAAATTTTGTAAATTACCTTCCCGACCTTTGAAATATCGATATTTCTCCCTCAACACTGTAAACTTGCTCTGTCTACCAACGACCTCGGTTGTTAATCTGAATCATCTTGAGTCAATTTGCTTGGGTTTAGGTTGAATTAATCAAACCACACCAAAATCGATGGTGGATTTTAGTGTAATCTCGCTCCTTCCCTCTCTCCTCCCTTCTCTTCCTCTTCTGCACAAGTGGACCCAGCGATACCCATGTCTTCGGCGACGCGCAGGGCTGGTTGGGACGGAGCAAGGTGAGGGGACGAGGTAGTGGAGGGGGCGGAGGCGGAGGAGCGAGGGGAGGAGGAGCCCGCTGGGGGGCAGAGCAAGAAGAGGAGGTGGTTGGGGTGGAGCAAGGTGAGGGAAGGAGGTGGAGGGGGCGGAGGCAGGGGAGCAAAAAGGGGAGGAGGAGGCGATTGGGGCGGAGAAAGGTCAGGGGAGGAGGTTGTGGAGGGGGCGGAGGCGGAGCAAGGGTAGGAGGAGGAGGCAACTGGGGGTGCAGCAAGGAGAGGAGGCGGTTGGGGCAGAGCAAGGTGAGGGGAGGAGATGGTGGAGGGGGCGGAGGTGGAGGAGCAAGGGGAGGAGGAGGAGGCCGCTGGGGTTGGAGCATGGGGAGGAGGCGATTGGGAGTGGAGCAAGGCGAGGGGAGGAGGTGAAGTGGTCAGAGTCAGAGGAGCAAGGGGAGGAGGAGGCGGCACAGGATAGGGCTGGGAGGGCGAGGGCATCGTGGAGGAGGTCGGCGGCAACGCAAGGGAGGGTTGGGAGGTCGAGGGTGGCGCGTGGGAGGTTGGGGACAACATGGGGGAGGTGGATGGGAAGGAAATATAAGGAGGGTTAGGAAGAAGAGGAATGTCATCTTTTGTAAATTTGCCAAACAAAGAGAGTAATATGCATCCTTTTTTAATGGAATCCGGTTAAATTCAACAGGTAAATGGATGGGGGTTAACCACAAGGTCTTTGGGTAAGGATTAGCAAGTTTACGTGTTCGAGGGCGGAATATCGATGTTTCAAAGATTGAGAAGGTAATTTACAAGGTTTACAGGGTTCGTGGAGTAAAGATCCCAATAAATATGCCAATTCCTAATGCATCTTGCTCTTTTCACTCCTACTCTAATCTTTCTAGAATTCCGCCATGTTTTCCACCAAAATTCACGTGATCAGTCAATGTTTTTAACATACTTTTTGCTTAATAGGTTTATGATTTAGTAGTGAGATAGGCTATCACATGCACTGCTCAGGTTGCTGTTGCTCCAAAATTACAGCCCCCATTCAGTGAGAAGGCACCCAGTTGCTGCTAGTTGATGCATTCACAGCCAGTCCTGGATTTTAAAACATTAGTCCTCAAGACGTTTATTCAGCTTGGCATTGACATTTCGCCGACACTAGAAGTCCTCAAGGTTATGAATACAGGCTTTCTATTTATACAGGAATTGTTGATTAAACCCAATCGTCAGTTTACTTTTGAAGATTGACGGCGTGACAATTAGATGTTACCGTGACCTGCTAGACTTAACAAATATGCATGTATGCAGATGCGTGTGCACACACAAAGGATGAAAGCTTTCAGAAGCATACCTGATCGCCACCAGTTAACACATAATTGCCTCTAAAAACACAATCAACCTTGGCAGCATGGAAGTTCATGCATCTTGCCACTTCTTTGATCTTTTGTGAAGAGTTCTGTCATTTTAGTAGGAGAAGTCAGTTTAAATCCATATGCCTAAGAGAAGAAACAAAAGGAATAAAGGGAAATTAAAGCAATTAAATTCTGCATGGCAATTCAGAATAACAACCTTATATAAGAACTTCCCGCTTGCAAAGAACCTTATGTATCTAAAGTAACAGACCTGAACATTATCACAGAATTTCAAAGGTTAACACAATCTGAATAGAATCACTCACTCCACTAACAATGAGGGACGAAGGTTTAGGCTACTAGTAAGAGAATGATGTTGATATCAAAAATATACAGACTACTATCATTTAATAGTTTTGTTCAACGTACCACATGTACCGGATTAGTCACTTTCCATTCCGCTATTCCAGCACGGATATATAAGTGTTCCTACTAACGTAAAGGCCTGGAATAAAAGCCAGGAAAAAGAAGAAAATTAATCAAAAATAGTAATTACTTTCATGGTAACATGGTAGGTACACGCATGGTCCGCACCCACTTCAGGAAACACATCAAGTGATGAAGAGAAACCAAAAATACGTCTAAGTAACCTACAAACCAACTACTCTCCTCCACCTAAAGCATGAGCATCCACTATAGCACTAATGCTTTGTTCTTCTTTCATGATTAGGAACAACCATTTCGCCATACACAAATGGTAACTGAGCTCCGGTCCACAAATGCAACCCCTCCCCCCTCCCGCTCCCATGGCCATAACCAAAAAAATATTTACAAATAAGTCTCCAAATTATTCTACACTCCGAGCGGGAGTTTTTTTATTTTGAAAGGAAAAAAGGTGTGACGTCGAGGAGATGCCTACCCAAAGAATCTTCTATATATTCACAAAATTTAAGATTAGTTTCAAGAATCAAAAGTTCAGAAGGATTTTGGCATATTCTAGTCCATTCTCCATATACATTCTTTCCCCAGGAGAACAGCTCCGTTCCGTGCTAGCCACAATGACCGAAGGAAAGCCGCTACCCAAATCTTAACAGTATCATTGCCCCCCTTCTATTCCACAATGGATTTCCAAAAAGCATTCCAAGAAGAGGTATCCACCTTAGCAATACATGTCATAGACTAAACCTTGATAGAAACAGGGCAAGAATAAAGAGTTGCTCCACATCCTCCTCCACAATCGAACAACGCTCACAGCATCCTGAAAAAACTTAGTCCGATGGTCGCAAGTCATAACAGTTCTCACCTCATGATCTAGATGAAAAAGCAGACCCTCAAGGAAACTGTCCAATGCTAGATGGGGCTGAACCAATTCAATGCAACTCCAGGGTGAAAAATACTCATGGAATAAAAGGCCTTGTAAACCTTCGTCACAATGAAGTGTGTTGGGAGAAAAATAGTTTATATTATTCATGAATCTCTAAGGCTCTCTTTTATAGAGAAGAGTCCCAATGGGTAAATTACACAATGTAGATAAAAGATATGGAAAATACATAACAACATGAAAACATAGAAATATCTCTACACCCCCCTCAAGATGGAGCATAGATGTCGATCATGCTCGAGCTTGAATCCACACTTCTGAAACGGGCGTTGGTCAAGGCCTTGGTGAAGATATCTGCAGTCTGCTCCCCTTAGCTGACGTTGGAGGTGGAGATGAAGCCTCTCTGAATCATGTCACGTGTATAATGGCAATCCACCTCAATTTGTTCATCCTCTCATGAAAAGCAGAATTATTAGCAATAAATAGTGCTACCTGGTTGTCACATTGTAAGTACATGGGAAGTGGTACATCAATGTCAAGGTCGACTGGGATAGATCTGACCCACACTATCTCAGTGGTCCTCTGTGACATAGCTCTGTACTCTGATTCTGCGTTAGATCTGACAATCATTGTCTGCTTGTGGCTTTTCCAGGATACTAAAGAGCCACCAATAAATACCGTAAACCCTGAGGTATACTTTCTGTCCTTAGGGCATCCTGCATAGTCTGCATCTGCGCAAGCTGGGATATTAAGGGATATCCCTTTCCTGAAAATAGCCATGCACCAGGAGATGACTTCAAGTACCTCACCACATCTATATGTACATGTTTGGGATGCTCCATGAACCGGATGACCCAACTAACAACAAATGAGATGTCTTGTCTGGTGATTGTAACATAAAGTAGCTTCCCAACCAGCATTATGTATCTCCTCTTATCCACTTCCTCTGTATCATCGTCATATAGCCTAATACTGGGGTCCATGAGAGTAGTAGTAGGTCTGCACCCGTTCATGCATGTCTCTGCCAAAAGATCTGTAACATACTTCCTTTGGGTCATCAGAAGACCCTGCTAGTTTCTGGCAAACTCTAATCCAAGGAAGTATCGTAGAGGACCAAGATCCCTGGTAGCAAATTGTTGCCCACGAAACTTCTTAACCTCACTAATCATGTGCATGTCATCTCCTATAATGATGATATCATCAACATAAACCATAATAACAATTGTACTTCACTAGGTTCTCTGGACAAACAACGAATGATCTACATTCGATCTCATAAATCCTTTTTGCTCAATCAAGTCTGAGAGGTTCTAAAACCATGCTCTCGGACTCTGCTTAAGATCATAGATAGCCTTGTAAAGTCTACAAACTTGCTGACACTTCCCCTCAGCAACAAACCATGGTGGCTAATGGTTGTTACATGTAGATTTCCTCTCAGAGATCACCATAGAGAAACACACTCTTGACGTCAAACTGAAATAAAGGCCAATCGTGTGCCACAACAACAATAATAAGAATCCGAAGTGTAGAATGGCATGCCACCGGTGAGAAGGTATCATGATAGTCCACCTCATACGTCTGGGTGAACCCACATGCAACAAGTTTCATCTTATAACGATTGATTGTACCATATGCTCGGTGTTTCACAGTGAACACCCCCTTGCAACTGACAACAGATGCCCCAGAGGGAGATAAGACTAAACTCCAAGTGCCATGTGAGTGTAATGCAACCACTTCCTCCTCCATCGCAAGATGTTGCTAACTGTCTTGCATAGCCTCATGTAGGTTTGTGGAATCTCCACGGTAGATAAGCCCACGAAAAACCTCCTGAAATCTACAGACAAGTGTGCCAAAGATACATTGGAAGCAAGAGGATATGATGCACACAATGCCTCTGCTTCTTAAGTGCAATGGGCACCTTAAGATCTCGGTAAACTCCTCTACATGCCCACTAGCCTCCTGAGAAGGGACACGCTCGTCGCGTACAGTAACATATTGTAGAGGTAAATCACCAATGCCATCAGTAGAAATAATATGTTCAAAACATACATGAGGCATGTCGGATGACTGGAGAGGCCCATGAGCAGTAGATGGCATGCAGACATAGAATCGTGGCAAGAACAAAGCTATGGGACTAGGAGGCAGTGGCAGTGGTGGTGGTGAAACGAGTCGAGGAACCAAAGGGGGTATTGGGACTGACGGCGATGGTGGTGAAGGAGGTGAAGGCATGTAAACCACCTAACCAGAATCAGATGGAGTTAACCTGTCACCTGTAGGAGAGAAGTACATCACAGACTCAAAAAAAGTGACATCAGCACTGACATAATACCTCCGACGAACATGATCATAACACCGGTATCCCTTCTGTGTCCTGGAATACCTCACAAAGACACACTTGACAGCTCTGGGAGCAAGCTTGTCAAGGCCAGTTGACAACTGATGCACAAAGGCCACATATCCAAACACACGGGGGGTTGAGGGAACATATCCTTCTCGAAAAATGCAATCAAGAAATGGATCTTTTCACCCAAAATAGGGGAAGGCATACGATTACAAGATAGCAATCGGTGAGGATTACATCACCCTGGGGAACACAGCTTTGAATCAGAAGGATATGTGTCACATCTAGTAAATGACGGTGTTTACGTTCAGCGACACCGATCTGCTGGGACGTGTAAGCACATGATGTCTGATGTAAAATGTCAAGTGATCGAAAGAAATATGAAAGTTGTAAGGTACAGAATTCCAAGGCATTGTTAGTGCGAACAAATTTGACAGTAGCAGAAAAAATATTCTTTATTTCATTGATAAAAGATTGAATCATAGTCCCGACCTCAGACATTCCTAACAAAATCATCCATGACAATCTAAAAAAATCATCTACCGTAACAAAATAAAATATGTCCCTGATGGTTGGGAACACAACTTGGACCCTAAATATCCAGATGAATCAACTCAAAGAGAGAACTACTATTGCAACCCGGACAACTCAGAAAAAAGACCGTTAGATGATTCCAACCATCGTGGCGTTCATGTACTCCTTATGTTGCTCAGGTGTAGCCAGAAGAAGCATGAACCTGTGAAGATTCTCGAACATGCCTCGAAGAAATGTATATACTGAATGCAAGGGTCGTCCAATCTGTTTGACAGTGAATTTGAATGTCACGTTGTAATTGCAAGATCGTCATCTCGTTCCTTGCATGTGAATGGGTAGCAGCAAGAATATCCTACATTGCCTTAGTAGTGGGCTGATGCAAAACATCATTGGTGATTTCCATCATCAATGTACCAGTCAACCAGACATGTGCATACACGTCATCGGCCTCCCATGAGGCATCTACCCCAGTCTTGTCAGTTCGATCCTCTAAGTCCTCTTCAATAAGAATATGCTTCTTACCAGTAGACTACATCATGTTCATGAGCTGCACGGCCCAGACCTCGAAAGGTGTCTGTGATGGAAATATTGACCTTGGTTTCAGACATGATGCTGAATCCAAAGACTGAGGCTTATAAATCAAAGAGAAACTTGTCTACACGGACATGAGTGGAATTGATTGCAGGGGTAGACTCAATCTATAACCATTCCCATCAATATGATGTGTGTCTTAGGGCAAGAAGGGATGATTTATCAATCTAAAATTACCCTGGAAACCTCAAAATTAGACCTATGTGATCAGTTGATCACTGATGAGGTGCCCTAGAACACAATAGTTCCTCTCCAAACACGTCCTAGGGAATGTGGATGGGGTGAAGCCTTAAGGATGACATGCGGCGGTACAACCCTCATGAGAAAGGGCGACAACGACGGCGCCGATTAAGGAGAGGTTGCGACGACAAGGCCGTGGCGTCGGTCGGGGCTACGATTACAGGTAGGGTGGCAGGTGGTATAGGGTTACGAATAGGGTACGAGAACTCCGGTCTAGGACTGCCACTCTGATACTATGTTGTGTGAAAAATAATCTATATTATACATGAAACCTTAGGGCTCTCTTTTATAGAGAAAAGTCCCAATGAGTAAATTACACAATGTAGATAAAAGAAATAGAAAATATATAAACCGTGTGAAAACATAGAAATATCTCTACAAAGTGCAAATATGCTTAGTCTCAGTGGTCCATAGAGTCAGAAAGGTCCCCAACAACATACAGGGTCTCCAAATGAAATAGAAGTTCTGCAAAACCATGGCCATTCAGATAACAACGAAAGCGAGGCATTCAACCATCTGCCTCCTTGCACTCCCTCACATGCAACTAACATCTAAAGCCACAACGAATAGTTTTGGAATTTTGATCCCAAACACAACTTCACCATTCCAATCATCAAACCATAATCGAAATCCCTAGCCATCCCCAAGACCGACTATAGGATAGGGGTCATACGTAGAATAATCGCACAGATATTCCTCCAAAAGTTAGAAGGCATGTTCACAATCGTCAATTGAGTTCTAAGATCCAAAAGATGCCATAGAGAGATCGAGGCAGTCTACACAATAACCCAGAGTCTCTCCTCCCATATACGAGTGACCCACTTAGCTAGAAGGGCAATATTCGTTGCTTATAAACACAGAATCCCAAGGCCTACATCCTCCTTTCTATGCAAAAGAGTATTCCATCTCACCAAAGTAATCCCTCATGCCTCACCATCAGAGAACCAAAAGAATTAGGATCTTCGTGTCGATGCCTCTAACCTCTACTTCACACCAGTAACATATGTAAGGAGAGAAAAAAAAGGATAGCTGATATTACCACCTTAAGAAGAACTACTACCCCTCGAAAGATAGGTCGCATGCTAGCTAGCCAACTTCCTCTCCATCTTCTCAACCACATGCAACAAGTTTGATTGTTTCAATATGCCCCCTACTAAAGGCAATCCAAGGTAGGGCATTGTAGAAAAAATAGACTTCGGTATAACAAGCCTACCCTGCAAGATAAGGACCTCAGCTTCCACCCAACTAGCTTCCTCCACGTTTTCAAGCAACTGTGTCCAATTAGATAGCCTAAGCTTGTCTTTAGATAATGAAAACCCCCATGTAAATCAAAGATAAGCCTCTGCATGGGAAGCCAGGTGAGAGCCTACTTTTCATTTGCTTCTTCCTATGTCATATCAAAAGGGAAAAAAATCTCCCCCACACCTCCACTAACGTGGACAAATATTTATCTTCCAAGGGATGTCATTAATGAGGAATAATGTATCTTCAACATATTGTATGACTAGATCGGTAAACCATGGCATGAGTAACCACTAAAGATTCTCCCCTCCACCAAATGCCCAATAGTCATCGCAAGTATTTTATTGGTAAGCAGACATCCTTGTCTGGCACCTCTCTGTGGTTGAAAGATGTCATCCAAATGCACATTCACCAACATCGAGTATAAAGACATGGTCACACATCTTTTCATCTAAGCAATTCATCAGAGAAACCTCTTTTGTGCATATAGCTCCAAATAAGCTTCTGGTCATCGTTGTCATATGCTTTAGAAAAGTTTACCTTCTGAAGCATGACACCTCTTTTCATATCTTCTACCATCTCTGAGGCCATAACTATATTATCCAATATCCACTCCTTCGAAACGAAGATCGACTATTGAGCACTAGCACCGAGCACCCTGTAAAACATGTTCCTTTTACACCATTATTACTCAAAAAACTGTAAAGCATCTTCACTAGAAATTTTGCCATAATAAAGTAGATAGCATCAGACAGAGCAATAGGGAGATGGTGATCAACACTAAAATCCACCTCTTTATTGACCAAAAGGAAAATCAGAGCATTATTTAATGTTAAATTAAGAGGTTCTCGTATGAACTCTTCCACCACCTCCATAATATTAGCCTTAGCAATCTCCCAAAATTCCTTAAAGACAAATCAAGAAACCAACGAGGCATAAATATAGTTGAAGAGGTGAAATTTATCCACTCGGTCACGGTGCTCTTGGTCAACAAGCCGGATATGTCCTACTTACTTGTTTCTTCAGTGTATAGTATATCAGGAGTCTCTTTGAACGTGGTTCTGTGGGAAGAGTTGCGGTTTACCAGGGAGAGATTTTCGGAGATAGCTTGGATTGTGGGGATATTTTTAACGTCATGCTCTATACGAAGGATAGGCCTGGTAGGAGAGGCTCGCAGGCTCTGGCATTTCATTGAATTGGTGGAGGATCTTACTTTGGAGGCTTTCGACCGTCTAACTGCAAGTACACATGGAGGAGCTCGTCTTCTTGATCGCGGATCGACGTGTTCCTTTTGTCAGTTAAAGTCTTAAAGAGATTCAATTTGGCAGTGGTTACTTCGTTACCTAGGTCGAGATTCGATCACACATCGATGTGCTTGGATACCTGCAGTAGTAGTGGTTCTTCGTCGTATTTCATATTCGAGCGGTGTTGAATATTGGAGGAAGGCTTCCGAGACCTGATTGTTTCTTTCTGGATAAACTTGGATGTGGAGGGATCAATCACGGTGAAGCTAGCGATGAAAGTAGCTACATTACGCCATAGATTGTTAGAATACAAGAGGTCACTAGGGCGGAGCACAACTTGAGATGAAGTCAGGCCCAAAAAGATATAGTGAGACTGAATCTACCGGAAGATGATAGAGATCTAGATGACGAGGAGATTTTGAGAGGAGTTGTTCAAAAGATCATGGAGGAGGATAGAAAGAAGAAGCTTGAGTGGAGGCAAAGAGCAAGACAGAAGTGACTCAGGAGGGTGATGCGAATACTAGGTACTTTTACAATGTGGCAAACGACAGAAGGAGAAACGTGATTCATTCAGTAGAGGTCGGGGGTATGGAAGTGCCGAGGGATATAGAGATTGCGAGAGCAGTGATGCAGTATTTCAAGGGTATGAGCAGGCGAACATATCACAACAATTCGAGGTGGATTGGCTTGGGGGTAAACTACATTTCAGATAGTGACAAAGAGAGGTTAACAAGACCATTTGGGGTGCAAGAGGTTCGTGAGGTTTTATTCGTGCTTAACCTGGATGGGTGCCCGGGCTCGGACGGTTTCCTGGTCTATTTATACAGGGAGTTATGGGAGCTCGTCGTACTGATGGAGGTGGTGGTGAAGTCTGCAAAAGGAAACATTGGTTTTGATAGACTGAAACGATATTTTATTTTCTTGCTTCCCATGAAAGATGTTGTTATTGTTGAGATATTTCCTATTTTTCTTATTGTTTTCATGTTATCTATTTTATTTTTTCTACTTCATGTAATTTGCCTAACAGAATCCTCTCCTATATAAGAGAACCCAAGTGCCTCTCATTAATGCAATCAATTCTTTTCGCTCTACATGGTATCAGAGCGACGATTCTAGACCGGAGTTCCCGCCAAACCCTACCTGCCCCCCCCGGCAGCCGATGTTAACTGCCCGAGTCGCCGCCCCTCTTTCCGGTCGCAACCTGGGTTGCTCGGCCTCCATCCAGCGGACGCCCTCTCATCTGGTTGCTGCCTGGGCAAGCCCAGGATACCGCCCAGGCCTCCAGGTCGTCGCCATTGTTGCCCTATGTTGCCTCTTGGCCATTCAAGCCTCCAGGGCGCTGCACCTGCCGCCCTAGGCCGTCATCTCAGCCCTCCAGGCCACCATCAGCCCTCCTGCGTGCTTTCGTGCACCTCGGTAGGTCGTTTTACGGTCTGAACCGGTCTGATTTTGACCGGAAAACATGATTTCAGACCTATAAATTATGTTTTCCGGCCCTAGCGAGCAACGACGATTGATGAGGATGGTTGTATGCGTCTACACGTACAACCAATCCTCTGCATGATCGTGTAAACCCGTGCATATCAATCTACTCCATGGTTGAGTTCCGTTATTCTGCAGTTTTTCATCATGTCAGAGAACAAGGGTGACATTTTTTCTTTAGGAGCTTTCAAGGGCCCGACTCCCATCGTTAAGATGGATGGGACCAACTACGATTTGTGGTCCATGCAGTTTCTCACCCTCATGTAGTACAACAAGGAGCACATCCCGACAGATCCAGAGCCAACGGATAAAACTTGGGCAAATGCTTCTTGGAAGCAAAATGACGCGTATGCGCGTGTTTAGCTATGTGGGACCCTCGCCGTAGAGATAGCCAATGATATTCTAAACCAGTCCACCGCCAAGGCGATGTGGGATACTTTGGCTTCCACCTATGCTCAAGCGAAGAATGAGGTCAAGATTCTTCAGCTACAGTTTGACATCTACAAGGCCAAGCAGAATGGTCGTCCTCTGCACGTGTACTACAGTTCACTCCGTAGCAAGTTTGAGAAGCTTCATAGCTATATGCCTATTACTATAGCTCTTGAGCAACAAGAGGCATATAGGAACTCCACGATGGTTGGAGTTTTCATGGTAGACCTTGATACAGAGTATGATGCAGCACGTACTCAGCTTCTCACTGGAACTACCATACGTCCCATGGAGGAGGCCTATAGTCGTCTCAGCCGAATTATCATGCCTCCTACGGCCACTCATCAGCCCTCGTCAACTATGGTCGTTTCTCGTGGTCGAGGAGTGATGAACCAGTCTAGAGGATGCACCCCTCGTGGCAAAGGCAGTGGACGTCTGCGTGGCCCTTGCACCTTTTGTCGTCGGTCGGGACATGCAGAGGATACATGCTACCAGAAGCATGGATATCATGTCTCTGGTCGCGTGGTAGAGCATATTGAGACTCTAGGTACTCTTTCTTCCAAGGCCGACCCTCGCCTGGATGATATCGTCTCTCGTATTCGAGAGATCGTGACTCTTGTTGCAGGAACCACCACTATAGATACTACAGCCGTTGTCAGAGCCTCTTTGAGCTCCTCAGGTATCGCTTATGCTTTCACTGGTAGTAATGGTGCAGATATGACAGAGTGGATTATGGACTTTGGTGCTTCCCATCATCTTTATGGAGACAGAGCACAACTGAGGTCCTATATGACCATACCACCTGGTAGATGGGTTGTCATTGCCAATAGCGACCATTTACCAATTACAGGATAGGAGGATGTGCATTTGACGCCATCCATGCATCTTCAGAATGTTTTATATGCTCCTGACTTTCAGATGAATTTACTTTCCATTAGTCAGATTACTAAGGATCTGCCTTGTCATGCCATTTTTGACCCCTCGTCTCTAGTGTTCCAGGACATACTGACGGGACAGGGTGATTGGATGTGGTCGTGAGCAGCGGGGAATCTACCGATTGATCCAACCTCCTCATGTTGTCGTTTCTACTATACCTACTGGACCAATCTCACCATATCTATGGCACCTTCATTTTGGTCACCTTCCTCTGCAGAAGCTATGTCATGTTCTCCTTCAGATTTCCACGAGATCCTCCTTCCAGTGTGAGGCATGCCGGCTTGGGAAGCATCACCGTTCCTCCTTTCCATCCCGTCAGAGTCGGAACAGTTCTCAGTTATTTGAGCTCTTTCATTTAGATATCCTGGGTCCGAGTCATGTTCCTGATCACCAAGGATATCGTTTCTATCTAGTTGTTGTCGATGATTTTTCTAGACTTTCTTGTGTTTTTTTATTGAAGAATAAGTCTGAGGCTGGATATGTGATCAATTCTTTTATTAGTGAGATAAAGAATATTTTTTCTACCAATGTCAAATGTATTCGTTCTGATAATGCCTTAGAGTTCTGCACCTTACAGCTTTCTGACTTTCTTGGATCTCTTGCATTGTTCACCATACTTCATGTGCATATACATCCCAGCAAAACAGTATTGCCGAGCGCAAACACCATCACTTGATGTGACCCGGACATTGTTGATACAGAGTCGTGCTCTTCATGTTCTCACAGCTTGCTATCTGGTGAACCTCGTGCTTTTGTATGTGTTGGGAGAGAAGATTCCTTTATCGATTACGTTTCTCGAGAAAGATCTTCTCTTTTACACCTTGTGTGTTTGATTCGGTTGTTTCGTTCATGATGTCTCTCCAGGTCGTGTCAAGCTCTCTCCCAGAGCTGTCAAGTGTGTTTTTGTCGGCTACTCTCGTACTCAGAAGAGGTATCGTTGCTTTGATCTGCTCAGGCGGAAATACTTTGTCAGTGCTGATGTTACTTTCTTTGAGTGTGTCATGTATTTTTCTCCTACAAGTGACAGATTAGCCACAACTAACTCTGACGATGAGATCTACATGTCTCCACCTCCTACTGTTGTACCATTACCTCCCTCCACTCCTGCTCTACCACTACCTCCTCAGCCATCACTGCCACCACCTACACCTACTCCTGCCTCTACACCTGCTCCTGTGGCTCCACCTCATACTGTGACTCTATTTTTGCCACGTGTATTTACTCGCAGGTCACGCTTAGTTCCCCATGCCCACAGGCCTTGCCCATCATCCAGCATGCCTCAGGTATGTAATGAGCACATTGTTTCAACTGATGGCACTACTGAGTTGTCTGTACAATAGGATTCCATTCAGGATGAGTAGGTGCCCTTGGCAGATGATCTTGATGTGCCCATTGCTCTGCGTAAGCATAAACGTAGATGCACTACTTATCCTCTTGCAGCTCATGCTTCCTTGAGCAGGCTGACAAAGGATTTCAGGAGGTTTACCTTGGCATTATCAACCATGGAGATACCACGGACATATCAGGAGGCTCTTCAGGACAGTCAGTGGAGATTAACCATGTTGGGGGAGATGGTTGTGTTACAGTCACGTGGTACGTGGAATCTTGTTTCTGCTCCAGTTGGTGCATCCGTTGTGGGATGCAAATTGGTGTTCACTGTGAAACACCGTGCATATGGCAGTGTGGATTGCTATAAAGCGAGACTTGTGGCATGTGGGTTCACCCAGACATATGGGGTGGACTATCATGATACTTTCTCTCCAGTTGCCAGACATTCTACTCTGCGCATACTACTTTCTGTTGTTGTGACACGAGATTGACCTCTTTACCAGCTTGATGTAAAGAATGCCTTCCTCTATGGTAATCTACAGAAGGAGGTCTACATGCAGCATCTACTTGGGTTTGCTACTGAGGGGGAGTGTCAGAAGGTTTACATGCTTCACAAAGCTATCTATGGCCTTAGCAGAGTCTAAGAGCATGGTTTCAGAAGCTCTCGGACTTGATAGAGCAGCAAATGTTTGTGTGATCGACTGCAGAGCGATCTTTGTTTGTGCACAGGACCCAGAGAGATACTATTGTCATCCTTGTTTATGTTGATGATATTATTGTTACAGGGGATGACGAACGAGGTATTTAGAGTGCCAACGACTTCCTAGGTCAGTAGGTTGTGACCAAGGATCTTGGTAATCACGTTACTTCCTTGGATTGGAGTTTGCCAGGAACCATCGAGGTCTTGTGATGACCCAGAGGAAGTATGTTACAGACCTTTCAGAGACAGACATGGCAGATTGCAGACCTACCGCTACTCCTATTGACCCAAGCATGAAGCTATATGATGAGGACACTGAGGAGGTTGAGGAGAGGAGGTACATGCAGCTTGTTGGCAAGCTACTATATGTGACTATTTCCGGGCCCGACATATCCTTTGTTGTAAGCAAAGTGAGTCAGTTTATAGAGCAACCCAGACAAGCCCATATGGATGCAATCCTTATGATTTTGAGGTTTCTGAAGACTTTACCAGGTAAGGGATTTCTATTCAGCATAGATACATCTCTTTCAGTTACAACATGTGCAGATGCAGATTATGCTGGGTGTCCAAAGGATAGGAAGTCTACTTCAGGTTTCGTTGTGTTCATAAGGAATTCTTTGGATTCTTGGAAGAGCAAGAAGTATAGCGTGGTTGCCAAATCAAGTGTTGAGTCAGAATACATGGCCATGGCGTAGGCTAGCACTGAAATGATGTGGGTCAGATCTGTTCTTATTGACCTGACTATAGAGGTGCATCTTCCCATGCACCTCTAGTGTGACAATCAGGCAGCTCTTTTCATTGCCAACAACCCAGCTTTTCATGAGAGGACCAAACACATAGAGGTAGATTGTCACTACACTCGTGACATGATACAAAATGGTCTTACTGCCACTACTCATGTCAGCTCTGGAGATCAGACTGCAAATGTTTTTACTAAGTCCCTAGCTAGAGGGTCTTATCAGAGATGTTCCAAGCTGAGCCTGATCGATATCTACGCTCCAGCTTGAGGGGGAGTGTTGAGATATTTCCTATCTTTCTTATTGTTTTCATGTTATTTATTTATTTTGTCTACTTTATGTAATTTAACTAATAGGTTCCTCTTCTATATAAGAGAACCCAAGGGTCTCTCATTAATGCAATCAATTCTTTTCCCTCTACATTACCAAGGTGGACGGATATAGACCCATCACTTTATTAAATGCGATCTATCTAATCCTGGCAAAGATTTTGGCAAATGGATTGAGGGAGTTGTTGAGTGAGATTGTGTCACCATCCCAAAGTGCTTTTCTTCCAAGCAAACAACTCATGGACAATGTGGTTATGGCTTCAGAAGTGATTGTTGATTGGCATAGATGAAAAACGAAGATGTGGAAGGTGGATTTCTCCAAGACGTATGATTGTGGGGATCGACGATTCATCCGAGCCTCTCTACACATACATGATTTTCCTAATAGATGGATTGCTTGGATGAAGAGGTGTATCATGACAGCTTCGTGTGCAGTGCTTGTGAATGGTTAACTGAGGGGGGTTCCAACTGCGGCAGGGTGTCCGTCGGGGATGCCCCGTCCCCCCTCTTTTTGTTCAGATTACCGATGCTTTGATGATTATGGTCGACCGTGCGGTCACGAGGGGATTTTGCAGCAGGTATTCAAAGGAGGAGATTTCAATCCTTATTCTTTAGTATGCGGATGATGCCATCCTTTTCGCGGAAGGAGGTGCCGCAAATGGCAGGGGTTTGTCTGCGATCCTTGACATCTTCGGACAGTTTCAGGGCTGAGAAATAACAGAGCCAAGTCAGAGTTTGTCTTTTGGCTTAAACGAGGAGGAAATTGTTAATTGTGAGGCTTGGTTGCGTTCTCTGAGGGGTCATATGCCGATGCAGTACCTCAACGTTCCTTTAGTGACATGGAAGATAACTGTCGTAGATTGACTTTCGGTGATTGAGAAAATGGAACAGAAGCTGGCAGGATGGAAGTCTGATTGCTTATCCAGAGGGGGTGGATTGGTATTATTGAGGTCGGTCCAATCCGCAATTCCAATTTTCTTCCTATTTTCGAGGCTTTTACCTGTTGGGGTGAGAAGACGACTTGAGGGCATTATGAGGTTTTTTTTGGACTTCGTCTAGACGGAACAAAGGCTTTTCCTTGGTAAATAGGAAGACGATCACTCAATCTAAGGAGGATGGGGGCCTTGGAGTGCGCAACCTGGAAAAGATGAATAAGGCCCTGGTTGGCAAATGGATTGTGCGTATATGGGGGGATTGTGAGAATTTAGTTTGAAATGTTATTCGTAAGATCTATGGGTCCATGACACCAAGTGTTCATTTCTAGGGGTTGGGGAGCTAGGGCTGGCGCCTTCTTATTTCTGGAGAGGCATACATGGTGTAGCACAGGAGATCCGTCCCTTTCTGAGACCAATAGTTAGGAACGGACGTGGTTTCTGAACTGAGTATAGGGCTTTGGGAATGTGTTTTCCATGATTTATGGCATTGACTACTAACCAGGATGTGTCTGTTGTGGAGGTGTAGGATGGTAATACCTTTTTCCCCTTTTCTAGGACTGAGTTGTCGGATCAACGGTTGGAGGAGATGTTGGTTTTTACTTGAGGAGCTTGAGAATGTGCTCGTACCCACAGATAGGCATGAATGTTAGTGCTGGTAGGATGGTAGATTCAGTTGGGAAGGCATACAGAGCCCTGAAGTGCCGTGTGACCTATGATACGGGAAGATGCAAGGCAGATTGCAGGAAATTTTGGAAATAGAAAATTCCAACGTGTGTGAAGGTTTTTTGTGGATTTTTAGGAGGGGCGGACTCCCGATTGGGGGCTGATTCACACGATATGTGCTAAGCGTTGATCCAACTTGTTTGCGGTGTCAAGAAGGGGTGGAAGATGCATAACACTTGCTCTTCAAATGTAGATGTTCGGTGGAGGCCTACAATTTTTTGGGACTCCTACATCACGATTTGACAGAGCGACAGACTTCTGGGTGTCCATCGGGGATGGGTGGAGTGGCATGGAAAAAAAGAGATCCGAATATATAGCGATGATATGGGCAATATGGATTGCCAGAAACGGTGTGGTATTTCAACAGGAGCGTATGTATGGTGAAATAGTGGTGATGCATGCTACGACACTTGTTGAGAGCTAGGTCATGTAATTTCTCGATTTCTCTATGCCTATTTCATGCTTGTAATTTTTTAAAGTGGTGAAGTTTTTGGACACACACCTATCCAGTGGAGGCCCTTTTTTCTTTCAAAAAAAATAAAAAGCCACTTGGATTCAAATCACGGACTGCATAAAAACCTCCCTCTAGGGAAATTTCGCTATCAAGTGGTTGGTTTGGTCATCTCCTAGACTACTCGCTCCCCACCCCATCCACCTTCACCAGATGTTCATTTCCTAACTGCTAACATGGCTCTTCCCGTGGGTCTATCAATCTATGTTGATGTACCATTCTTGTATGAGTCTTTACAACGCGATGACGCTTTGTGAGCTTCTCAAGATTTACTTGTTGCTCTTGTTCCTATTAGCAATGGTGTCCTTAATGTAAAGTGCAAAGGAATACAAACTAATTAAGAGGAATACAAACTAATTACAGATTTTAATGCGTTATTAACTCCTTGTAGTCATTCTTTTCTTTGATGAGATAACAATCGTTCTGAGTATGATCAAGATTGTAAAATTTGGTGAGTGACCTAGCTGGCAAGGAATGGGATAGTGTTTCGGCAGAAGATATATGTGAAAAATGTAATCTAACATGTGAGGATGTTGTATGAATCTTGGTTGATGTAATCCTTTAGTGCTTAAGCTTTTTTTAATAAACTTTTAGGAGGAGTGCACACCAATCCTATCAAAAAATGATTCCATGGACTTAATGATGACCCAAGTCACCCAACTTCATTATTGCGGCTCTAAGTATGTCAAGTTCGGTCTTAAGAGATTATTCCAACCCATACAAATCTCTCTTCTGTATGCCCCACTGTTTTGCTCACTTGTAATTGGGAGGCATGTGCGTATAAACTTCTTTCTTCAAGAAAATGCAATGTTAGATCAAGTTGCTGTGGCTTCCAATCGTACACAACAGTGAGATTACCATCCTCACCGAATTCATCTTTGCAACTGGTGAAGTCTGTAGAAAATCAATGACATACTTATACCTAAGTCCCGTTTAATCTATATGTCGAGTCTATAATTGATCGCACTAATGCACTTTAAGCCAACAGATGTACTTTTCCTGGTATGGTAACAATATCTCAGGTGTCAGTTTAACAAATGCCTCCATCTCCTAATGGAATTAAATATCCTGCAACATTAGCACTGATTGCCTGATATCTTGTACCACCATCTTGCCCAAATCAGTACCATCTATGTATACCTTCCCACGATAGCACTCAGTATCTCATGATATATCAAGGGTGATGTGGTGAGTGGTGGCAAGACGAAGCCGAGGTCTTGAAGTGAATACCCATGTTTCACTCAGCAACTTTCCCCTCTGGGATGCCCATTTGTCAGCTAGCTACTGCTCTTTTTGTAGCGAAGTTAGGATCTTTGTTTGATACATTCCTTCTATGAGAAGAGTCACCTTACTAATATGGCTTGCTTTGGGTTCATCCCATGGTCTCTTCGATATTCTCTTTCCTTGTGACTATTCTCTTGTTATCGAATACAGTAGACAGAGGAGTGAGAGTCTGGCAGCATTCGCTTGACTTTTGGAGCGAAGAGGGTCATTTATCGATCTTACACATGCTGCTCAAGATGCTGACCTCTGCTGTGAGCTCCATGCCATGTTTCTACTCTTACTAGTATGACGTGGTATCAGTAAGCAGAGCCAAACTTTCTTCTGATCTTTTCCAAGATTATTTTGACTACAAAATATCTTCCTCTGTTGAAAGATATATGCCAATCCAAATTTACACATGTTTATATTTGAGTTATCTATCTACAACCTCTAGCATGAATGGGCAGGGATAAGTATCTACTACATAATCAAGATTTTATGAGTCGTCTATGGCATTTAATTGTCTATCATTAAACTATAATACATGCTTATGTCACTCACTTGATAAAAAGATAAGACTCACGATTGTACTTGATAAAAGGTAATCAAGGACAGTTGGATTACTTTTTGCAATCATCAATATATTACAGGGCATTTCATGCCTAAGTAACAACTTGATCCAATAAATTCAGAGTCTATGCAATACGAATAAACATGAGAAAGCCATCCTACAGAGTTTATCCTCCTTAAGTTTTAACCGAGAACCAAATAGGGATCTTAGTGACATGGGGGTGCTTTGGACGATCGATTTTTCGAAGGCATACGATTGCTTGGATCGGCGATTCTTGTGGGCTTCACGGGAGAAAAGGGGGTTCCCCGACATGTGGATTGCGTGGATCAAGCGGTGCATAACTACAAGCTCTCATGCGGTTATGGTGAACGGAAGACCAAGAGGGGATTTCTTCCAACCTCAGAGGGGAATCAGGCAGGGCTGTCCTTTAGCGTCGCTGCTATTCGTCATTGTTGTTGATGCTCTGACGGTTATGATGAGGCTGGTAGGGGATGGGGGGTGGTGCTCGGGTTACATAAGGGAGGATGCATCTGTTCAGTTGCTGCAATATGCAGACGACACGGTGATGTTTTTAGGGGCGGAGGATGAGAAGATTCGAAGAGCAACTTGCATAACAGAGATCTTTGGGGAGTTGTCGAGCCTAAGGGTGAATAGGGAAAAATCGACAGTAGTTTCGTTTGGACTTTCCGAGGCAGAGAGGCAGCGTGCAGCGGAGGCTCTGGGGTGCCCGGCAGCATCATTGCCTATCACGTATCTGGGCTTGTCGTTCGTAGCTGGGAGGCACAAGATGAGGGACTTGAAGGGGTTGCTGGAGAGGCTGCAGGGAAAGTTGGTGGGGTGGAAAGCGAGGACATTGTCTAGGGGAGGGAAGTTGATTCTCCTTAAGTATGTTCTGATTGCAATCCTGTCTTTTTTTGCTCTACGAGGTCGTTGCCGGTAGGGGTGCGAAGGAAGATGGAGGCGTTGATGAGGAGGTTCTTTTGGTCGGATGGGAGGCAAGGTAGGAAGGGCATGAATTTGGTGGATTGGAGGAGTGTCACCAAGCCAAAGGGAAACAACGATCTAGGGATCTTACGAATGGAGGAGATGAACAAGGCATTCATGGTCAAATGGGTGGTCCGATTATGGGGAAACTCGGAGGACTTGGTATGCAGATTGATGAGAAAAATTTACAGGATCTCTATGTCTCTGGAGATTGAAGCCAGTCGCCTTCCATCCTCGTTATGGAGTGGCATCGTACAGGTGGCTCTGAAGCTGACATCTAGGTTGAGGCCAATCCTCGGGAACGGTGATGGTTTCTGCTTCTGGCAGGATAAATGGACGGGGAATGGCGCGATGGGGGTGAGGTACCCAAAGTTGCTGCAGTTGGCGGTGGACAAGGAGGTTTCGATTCATAGTGTGTGGGATCTGGGATCTTGGGCCCCAACTTTTGCTTTGGAACATTCGGACCAAAGGGTCAACGACTTTATGGAGATGCACTCTGAACTTGTGCGGTTAGAAGGTCCAGGGGAAGGAAGAGATCATTTAGCATGGGGGGATGGCATGTTCTCGGTCAAGAAGGTGAATCGGTATTTGGTGGAGGGCGCGGGGAATGAGGAAAGCGAGGAGGAGCTGGCCACAGACATGCATATGATTTGGAAATGCAGGGTCCCGATTCGTATCAAGATTTTTCTATGGTTGCTTCGGCAAGGCAGAAATCTTACCAAGGAGCGAAAGGGGGCAGATGTTGGGGGTGGGAGACGACACCTGCGACAGGTGTGGAGAGGTGGTGGAAGATCTGGATCACTTAATCTTTTCATGCGTCTGTTCGGCTCGGGTTTGGTGTGAGGCAGGGATACAATGGTATGTTGGACAGAGCAGCTCAGGTTTTTGGAGGGAATTGAGATTGGTGGATGGCTCGGGACGAGAACACTCAATCATTATTTTCACGCTTTTGTGGACGATTTGGTGCGCTAGAAATGATGTAATTTTTTTTGCGGGGGGGGGGGGGGATACTTTTTACTCTGAGGACGTGGCCGAGCATTGTCGAGCGTTATGTATAACTTGAGCCTTGTAATTTCTCTTTTTTGTAACTTTTACGACTTTATTTAGATATAGAATATATGTATACTGCGGTGGTTCCCAATTAGGGAAACCACCCCTTTTACTTCTTAAAAATGATTTTACATCTTTCCGGAAAAAAGTGAAAGTGTGTGCCTAAACCTATAAATAATGGACCACTAAATCATGGTTTATTAGTTGTCATATTGGCCTTATTACTCGCATTGTAACCTGGGGGCTAGGGCCAAGTAGCATTTCCCAAGAACCGCCAGCATGTTGCATAAATTTTCTTAAAAATATCTCCCATTTCGAACCCCTTTCTATAACCACTCATTCTTCAATCGAGAAAATGGTTGAGCACCGAATGTGATGCATTAACATAACCTACATTGTTGAGCGCTATGTAAAATAGATTGTAGTCCCTACATGACAAAAGACCATCTTGTTGTCGGAGAAAATATTACGAAGTTATAGTGTATTGATAACTCTTCGAAAAGATTTAAAAGAATATTCTTTAAAAAAAAATAAACCATATAATACAGATTAAAAGCATATTTTGCAAGAAAAAAAATGCAAAGGCTTAATCATTGGCAAGAACATGAAAGAAAATCCTAGAAGGTAGATCTCTCGTATTATCTTCATGCAAAATCCACATGGCATTTCCTCACTTGAGATCTCCACGGATGATATATAGGATTATATATTTTTATTACATGATCATACACTTTATGCACATGCAATGTCACTAAGAGAGCAAACAAGATCAATGCAAGATGTAGAAAAGTTAGAAATGGAAAATATGATTAGCATCAGTTCGAACCCAAAGCCACATTTTCCTCCATGAACCGGTACAAGGACTGAACTGTTTTTTATTTTCAGATGATCCAGATACCTGATAATAATTGGATAACAATGGGTGTCAAATCTTTACAGCAAGTATAAATATATAAATGCATTGTATGCACGAATTTACTTACTTGCCATGCTTTCAAGCATGCAGCACACCATAGGATAGGATTTCTAAGAGTATATCTCCATTTACGACAAACATAGGCTGCCCTGCCTAAGCTGTATGGAGAGTGGAGACATTCTGGTGAAAATCTGCCATGGACATATAGAGAGAGAAAATGTCACAACTGGCAATCACATTTGGAAACTATTTCTGACAACATGGTTACAGCGACAATTACTAAGCCTATTCATATCCATTCACACGATAGGAAGAACCACGCAATTAAGAAATAGAACGAATAAAAAGTTCTATTCCATGACAATAAACAGCATGTATAGCCATGAGGCCGATCCTTACAACACTTGTTCATTAGCTATATGAAACTTTCTTTCTGGGTTCGGTTCATATTTTTCCAAAACAATACGTCCTTGATAGTGTACCATATCGGATCAGATGTCAATATCTTCATGTGTGCACAAAAGATGTCAATATCTTCATGTCGATTTCAGCAATTCTGAGATTGTTAAAATTTGATGGTCTTGATGGAGGGGATATAAATCTTCAATTGAGACGAAATTTGAATGACAATATTTTGACTTGGTGATCAAAATCCTCATGTATTTTTTAAAAAATCCACAAAATACGAAAAAAAGGGATGGGGGGAGCCAAGTTAGCTCCCCCGGAGGCAGCTCCATTTTACCCTATATAAAATGATGGCTACGTACGTTGGATTATGTTAGCAACACCATAGTTAAAAAGTCTGCTAATAATAAAAGTAATCTGAATGTGCATACGAGTTATTCTTAAACAAAAACCCGCATTCATATGTTTGTAATATGTAAACTTCAATTATATGTCAACATTCAAACCTCAAATAGAGGAGAGGTTTGAATGTTGACATATAATTGAAGTTTACATATTACAAACATATGAATGCAGGTTTTTGTTTAAGAATAACTCGTATGGAGGAGATGATATTGTGTTGATTGACGAGACCAGAGATGGAGTAAATGACAAGCTCGAGGTCTGGAGACATGAGTTGGAGAGTAAAGGATTTCATATAAGTATGGCTAAGACAGAATATATGAAGTGCACCTCTGATGGAAGCAATGGTGAAGGAATTGAGGTGAAGATTGGTGATGATAACATTCAAAAGAGAGATTCTTTTAGATATCTGGGATCTATTTTGCAACATGATGGGGAAATTGATGGAGATGTTACTAATAGAATAAATGCAGACTGGCTAAAGTGGAGAGGAGCCTCTGTTGTTCTCTGTGATGAGAAAATTCCTTTAAAAATTAAAGGAAAGTTTTACAAAGCAGCCGTGAGACCTGCTATGCTCTATGGATCAGAATGTTGGCCTGTGAACCATAGACATGTGCAGAAAATGGCTGTAGCAGAAATGAAAATGCTAAGGTGGATGTGTGGACACACACGTAAAGATCGGATTCGAAATGATGCAATCAGAAAGAAAGTTCGTGTTGCTCCGATCGAGGATAAGATGCGAGGAAACTGCTTAAGATGGTTTGGTCATTTGCAAAGAAGATCAACCGATGCACCAGTTAGGAGATGCGAGTGTTGGGATGTTGAGCCGGCTAAGAGAGGGCGGGGACGGCCCAAGAAGTGTTGGAAAGAGACCATACGAAGGGATCTTTGTTTTGTGGATATAAGCCCGGGATTGACCCAAGATAGATCTGAATGGACGCGAAGGATCCATGTAGCCGACCCTACTTAATTGTGGGAAAAGGCTTTGTTGTTGTTGTATTCAAACCTCAAATAGTAGTTCATCAGGTAAAGATCGATGTATAAGTGCCGGATCAGGTCCATTACTAGCACTTCCATATGGAGCAACAGGTCGAACTCGAACTCCATAAAGATCTGAGAAAAAAATGTCACCTTAGCAAGGAGAAAGATCGTGGACATAATCAGGAGGATGTAACTTATAATATCAGGACACAGATGCTAGAACTCTCCACGCACAGTTCATGATGCTTCCGTTGGGATGAAGGGAAAATAAATAAATGCCCAAAAGATTTCAATACGTTCATTTTTTTCCTCTGGACTGAAATAAGATCTGTCCCCTAAAATAAAAAATATTTATCATTTTTATTAAGCATCGGACCCTCCCACAAGCGTATCTAAGAATCCTTAGATAAAACATCCACCTGATGTTAGTGCACCAATAAATCCTGAGATAAATTTTCAAACAGATATGACAAAATAGTAAATAATGGCCCATGTATGCCATCCGCACAGTGAAATGGCCATCCGCCCCATGTCTAATGATCAGCAGTGTCTAGCAACCCATCAATCTCAGGAAGGACCTCCAAAACGAAGCAGAAAATCTGCAAAGCATTGATCCGTCAAAGCAAATACGACACCGAGGAAGCCAACCACCAGTCATCAAGGCAAGTAGACAAGGAAACCGAACCCGGGGCATGTTTGGTTGTAGGGTTGGGCAGGGTTGGCCCAACCCTGGTTACTATTCACAAGGGTACTTTCTCCTCACAGATTACTATTCACCCACCCCAACCCAGCCCAACCCAACCCAGTCCATCCCAGCAACCAAACAGGCCAGCGTACTCTGGCATGTCCCATCATCTGTCCAAAAATAGAACCTACAGCTAACTCCCAGAACAGGCTTCACGAACGTGGCTACACTAGAAGAACAGAGCAAATCCCATTCCAAAAGTATGAAACATTTACTACCCAACTTGCATAGAGAAATCCATAGGAACCTCGTACGTAAAGCGAATCATCTTGCACAACGGATAAGACCCACCTCTTCGAATGCAAGTCGTACACTGTCAACAAAGCTTCATTCATCTCTTCCAAGCTCAAAATCCCTAGCCCCCATCCTCCTCCATGAGCACCAACTCACCAAAGGCATCCCTTGCGCCTACCAAAATAAGCCCAAAAAAATCCCTTCATTAACGCCTTTAGCCTGCCCCTAACTCCAGTGTAAAGTATGCACATAGAAAGGAAAAAGACTGAGATAGCAGACATATTCCACTCCAAAAGCACCAGGCTTCCACCCTTCAAAAGATAGACTGCACTTTAGCTTAGCCAACTTTCACTCCAACTTCTCAATTATAGGAAACCAAACTACCTACTTTAATCTACCACCAGCCAAAGGCAAACCAAGGTGGAAAATCGGGAGCCTTGCCCTCTACGTCCAAAGGGTGTCTCCACAACCATCAACCTATCATTCGCTCATCACAAAATGGAACAAACACCGACTTAGCATGATTATCCGCAGCCCAGAGACCATTCCAAAGAACTCAAGCACGAGAGTCATTCCCTTCGTTGCACCTACACCCCCTCCACAAAAATAGCATCCTCGGCATACTGGGGATCGGCGTAGAAACTTCACCAATGCTAAAATCAGCAACAAAGCCATCCTCTACTGCCTTGGTAAACATCCTCGCCATGGCATCAACAACAAAACAAAGAGCAATGGTGCCATCAGACAACCTTTCCTGAACCCTTTTTACAGTTGAAAGAAATCACCATCATATCTACCAGCATCAAAGCATCGTACGAGGAGGATCTTACACATCTCTTCATCTATTCAATCCACTTGAAACTCCTGTGGTGTAGGGATGCCCATATAGACATCCACTCTACACAGTCGTAGGCCTTCGAGAAGTCAAACTTCCACAAAAAGCATGTGACATTTCTTTTCTACTCAGCGATTATCTCTGAAGCCATCACAATCCCATCAATCATGTGTTTACCCGAGATAAAAGCTGTGTATATGGGGATCAACAATGGAGCCAAGATCCTCCTGTTGGCAAAAACCTTTGCTACAATGAGGGATATGGCATCGAACAAAACAATAACGCATAGGTTGCCCACCCTTCACACCACATCCTTCATTAAAAAGAGAAATAATAAAGATCGATTCAACCTCTCAAAACCACGATTCATCTGCTACAGCTTCGCGACCACGTCTAAAGTATCATGGCCAACCAAATCCCAAAACTCCACGTAAAAGAGAATCGTAGAGCCATCCAGGAACAACAAGTTATCTGCATTCAAATCAAAAGGCGCACACCAGACCTCTACAAGAAGGAATGGCCATGTCAACTCCGTGGATTACAACATCCATGGCTCAATCCCCCACCAACTCCTCTCCATCCACCTCAGCAAAGTATATCAAATTATGCTTCATGTATCCATTAGCCGTCGCATGAAACTAGTGAGTGCGCACATCCCCTTCCTTCAACTACTTTGGCTTTGATCTCTGCCACTAGTCAATCTCTCTCTTCTATCCTCCACCAACAAAATACGATTTTGCTTGCATCTAGTCACCTTCTTCTCCTTAGACAGCTCCTGAGAATCCTCCAGAAGATCAAGGTACACAACCATCGCCTAAGTCACATCCCTATGATGCCCATTGCGCTCCTAAGTCTCCATCTTAAACTACAAAATACTACGAAGAGATCTAAGCTTCTCAGCCATCTTCCCCGATGCAAACCCATCAACAACATGCCCCTAATAGCACAACAAAACTTTCTTATGAAAGCCCTCCTACAACCACAAGTGCTCAAATCAAAACATATTGCCCAAAATGTTGATCATCCCACGAGTCCCAACAAATAGATGTATGGTCCGAACATGATCAAGGTAAAGTCATCACAACCGTCAAAGGAAATCTCTCTCGCAACTCCATAGAGCCAAGAAAACAATGAAACCGAGACCTATAGGAGATGTTCCTCCCAGTGTATTTCGAGTTCGTGGCATCCAAATCCTTCGTCGATAATTCCCTCACAAAGTCATGAAATAAAGAATCAGGGTTTGTCCCTCTCATGTCTCGTTGGCAATCCACGGCAAACAAGGTGACATTGAAATCACCGCCTACATTCAAAGCTGGATCAGGATAAAGTAATCGTATCAGATGAAGCTCACCCCAGATCTCTACCAACGAGGGAGCCCTAGGTGAGCCGTAGACAGTGGAAACCAACAAAAGGAAACCATCTGAATGCCTTCGAAGCAAAACAAACAGGATTAGGTAGCACACACCGAGTTCACCAAATTACCATTCTAACAAACTGCCAAGCCACCTGAAGCACCCACCAACATCAACGCTCTAAAATCAGAGAATTAAGACTTGCCACCTCCCTCCATAGGAACATGTCCCAAGCCTCTAACATTGTATCCTGTAAATACACCACATCTACCTTCCATGCCTCAAGTAATAGACCAACCACCCTTTTCTTATTCAGTTACCACATGCCTCAGACATTTTGGGAGATGAGCTTTATTTAACAACAAAGAGGGATGCCCTCACCGAATTCACCCCAAGCAATTTGCCATCACTTTCGCACACTAATCCCCACTAAAGATGATGTCTTCATTCTGGGCTTCACCAGATTGCACCATAGTGACCACCTCATCACTCTCCAGAGATGGTGCATCCCCACAACCATCAAGACCATCCAAAGATGACAACACCCCATTACGTGGTCGTGGGACCATACATGCACCACAGGTACTTAACATATATTGAGATATTTTCTATCTTTTAGCTCTTTTATGTATTTTGTGTTCTTTCCATCTTCATTATGTAATTTAACCAACAGGTCTCTTATATATATAAGAGAATCCTAAGGCCTCGTGAGAATGCAATTCATTATTTTCCCTTAACATGGTATCAGAGCGACGGTCCTAGGCCGGAGATCTCGTACCCCTCTGTGCCCTATACTCCACCCACAGCCTCCTCCGCATCACGCACCGCAGTGCACCTCCTCTCAGACGACGTCTCCCCTTCAAAGGCAGCTCAACGACACAGCGAGCAGCCTAGCATGTCATTACGCCTTCATGCAATTGTAGAGGGCCCCAGCGCGCCACCGCACCTCTGTGCATCATCGTCGGCATGTTGTTGCGTATTGTAGCACCTCCTTGTGCGACTCCGTACATCGCCAACAACCCCCATGGCGATTTTCACCTCTCTGTCGCCAAACTGCACTCTGAAATGGTTTGATTTGATCGGAAAATGAGATTCCAGACCTATAAATCTCATTTTTCATCCCTAACGCATCTTAAGGAGTAACAAGGATGGTCGTATGAGTCTACATGTACAGCCAATTCTTCATATGATCGTGTAGACTTGCTCGATTTGATCTACTTCCCCATTCGAGTTCCATTTTTCGGCCTTCTTTCATCATGTCAGAAAACAAGGGTGGTGTCTTCTTTTCGTCTGGTGCCTTTAAGGGCACGGCTCCCATCGTGAAGATGGATGGGACCAACTATGAGTTGTGGTCTATGTAGTTTCTGACCCTTATGCAGTACAACAACAAATTGCACATTCTGACAAAGCCAGAGCCAACGGACAAGACTAGGAACAATGCTTTGTGGAAGTAAGACAACGTGTATGCGTGTATTTGGCTCCCTGGGACCCTTACCAGTCACTACAGAGTTAACCAATGATATTGTGAACCAGCCCACCGCCAAGACAATGTGGGATATTCTGGCATCCACTTATGCCCAAGTGAAGAACGAGGCCAAGATTCTTCAGCTTCAATTTGACATATAGAGGGTAAAGCAGAATGGTCGTCCACTGCACACGTTCTGCTCCTCGTTTCGTGGCATGTTCAAGAAGCTTCACAACTTCATGTCAATTACGACCTCCACAAAGCAACAGATGGCATACAGGAACTCCACGATAGTTGAAGTTTTCTTAGTTGCGCTTGATCCAGAGTATGAGGCAGCAGGAGCACAACTCCTTACTGGAGCGGCCATATCTCCCATGGAGGAGGCTCATAGTCGTCTCGGCAAGCTTCTTATTCCACCTACTGCCACCACATAACCTTCCTCAATGATGATTGCTTCTCACGATAGAGGAGGTTCTACTCAGTTCAGAGGATGAGTCCTCGTGGCAGATGTGGTGGACGACAGCATGGTCCCTGCACCTATTGTCGTCATCTAGACACTCTGAGGACACATGATATCAAAAGCATGGATATCCCGCATCTGTTCGAGTGGCAGAGCAGATTGAGTCTTCAGACACTACAGCTCCCCAGGCAGATCCAAGCATTGATGACATTGTCTCTCATATACGGGAGACCATGACTCCAGTGGTCGGCACTACCACTATAGGATCCACAGATACCGTAGCTGCAGCTAGGGCCTCTTCGAGCTTCTCATGTATCGCATACGCTTTTACTTGTTGTAGTAGTACAGAAATGACAGAGTGGATCACGGACTATGGTGCTTCTCACCATCAGTGTGGAGACAGAGCCTATTTCAGGTCGTACAGGTCTATACCTCCTAGTAGATGGGTCGTCATTGCAAATGGGGTTTACTTACACATCACAGGACAGGGGGAGGTGCATTTGGCGCCATCCATGTCTATGCAAAATGTCTTATATATATATTCATGATTTTCAGATGGACTTGATTTCTATTAGTCATATTACAAAGGATCTGCATTGTTGTACCATTTTTGACCCATCTTCTCTTGTGTTTCAGGACATACTCACAAGTAGGATGATTGGATGTGGTCGTGAGCAGCGGAGGCTCTACAAATTAGTCCAGCCTCCTCTACTATTTCTATTGGATCAGTCTCACCATTCTTTTGGCACCTTCGTTTTGGCCACCTTCCTCTACATAAGCTATGTCATGTCCTCCCACAAATCTCCACACGATATTCCTTCCACTGCGAGGCTTGCCAGCTTTGGAAGCATCATCGTTCTTCGTTTCCATCTCGTTAGAGTCGGAGCAGTTCTCAGTTGTTTGAGCTCCTTCACTTAGATATATGCGGTTCGAGTTGTGTCCCTGATCACCAAGGACACCGTTTTTATCTAGTTTTGTTGATAACTATTCTAGACTTTCTTGGGTTTTCTTATTAAAGAATAAGTCTGAGGTTGATTATGTCATTAGATCATTTATTAATGAAATAAAGAATATTTTTCTACTATTGTCAAGTATTTATGTTCTGATAATCCCTTTAGAGTTTTGCACTTTATAGCTATTCGAGTTTCTCAAGTCACTTGGCATTGTACACCAGACCTCGTGCGCCTATACATCTCAACAAAACAGGGATGACAAGTATTACACATAATATCAAGCTTTTCTTTCATCGTTCAAGTAAAACAAGGTCATAAATCATTCACCAAGAAGGTCATCGATGTCGGGTTGCGGTTGACCCCAAAAAATCCTGATAAAAGTGGAAAGATTTATGGAAACGAATTAGGAGACGAACAACCACATGGAGGGGAGGAGGGCGAACAGTATATGCGACGGAACTTTATCTCGCAACTGACAAGGAAGTAAGTGAGGGGACAACCATATTCTGCGGTGTATATCAACCAAAAATGACCTAGAGACGAGAATTCAAATATATATATATATATGAGAAAAGGGAGGATTTTCTGTGTAACAGCAAAGTTAGCTGTTACACGGAGCAGTTTCCCCCATTTTTTTATTTTTTCAAAAATTCCATCATGTATATTCATCTATATATCCCTCCTACATGTCATCAAATTTCGTGACAAACAGAGACTCCTAAGCCCTCCATCTAGAAGAAGTAATTTTAACGGTATGAATTTTGCTGTAATCGACCTGTTCTATATGGAGGGCTTAGGAGTCTCTATTTTTCACGAAATTTGAATGACATGTAGGAGAGAGATATATAGATGAATATACATAATGGAATTTTTGAAAAAAAAAATAAAAAAACAGAGGAAACTGCTCCGTGTAACAGCCTTAGCTGTTACACAGAACATCCTCCCCGACCTTTATATATTGTGATAAATTCAAATATATTTCATAACAAATAAAACTTCCTGTTTATAGCTTAGTTAATATAAGCATCTCAATCTCATCCATCTAAACAACCCACCACAAAGTCATTAGTCCACTCAAATCTAACCCTCAAAATCAAACGCATCATATACATGTGTACATGTACGTGTGCATAATATTTAATCCCACATAAAACCATTAAAAATAGCAACAATCAAGTTGACATATTCTTCTAGTTTTTTTGCATTATTAAAAAAATCGAAAAAAAAATCGAAGGGAGGGAGAAGAAGAACAGGAAAGAGGTAGAGACGAATATATATGCACATTTCCTTTTTTTAAAATTAACATAGACAGAAGCAACGGCAGCAGCAACTTTTTTGCACAGGACCCCTTACGAGTTTATGTTATATTTAGTCTAAGAATATTTTATTTTATTGTTAAAATTTTTGGATAATTTACTAGTAGCCCCTTTGTATTGTTAGAAATTATATTTATACCTCTACCAATACGTTAATATTAAACATCTCTATGATTTTTGTACAAATGCTCTTGGATTTTTTAAATGTGTCTTAGAATGCCTTGTACTTTTATTTAAATTGCATTTAGGTCCCTGCTAGAACAAGTATTTTTGTTGCTTGTATTTCTTTTATTAAAAATAGTATTTTGCATCCAAAATTTATAGGAAATATATTTTAAGTGCATGGACTCATATTAAATCACATATATTTTTTGTAAGACAATTAAAATTTATTTTCTACTTTTAAAAATTCAAAAAACTGTGCCTTTTCTTCATGTTTCCATTTAAAAATACAAAAAATATAAAAATGTTTTTGATATATTCTAAAAATTACAATATCTTTATTATTGTATTTTGCAACTCTAGACCAAAAATCACTAAAAATTTCAAAGGAAAAATATTAAAAATTGAAACCCCCTAAAAACCTTATAAAAATATTCAAAAATTCAAAAAATCTTAGTTTTTATCTCTAAATTTTATTTATTATATATTATATATTAACATTGCTTTGGAAAATTTTGACGTATTTATATATTTTTAAATTCCAAAATAACATGGCCTTGTATTATTGTTTATTATTTTGACATTTTTATCCTATTCAAAAACACAAAAAATAGCAAGAATTATAAGAAAAATATCAAAATATATAAAAAAACATAAAAATACAAAACATTTTATTTCATCTATTTTGATATTATATCTATATTTATAAAAATAAAAGACCACATTCTATATCTATATAGCAATATATGAGTATATTATTATCGTTAAAAATACGAAAAATATTGAAAAACCCTTAAAAATAAAAAGGAGTGCACCTTAGGATTTTTTTCTGATTTTTATAGATATTATATATATATTCATATTCTACAAATCTACTATAGTATACATATTATCTGTATACACCTATATACATATATCTATTATATATTAAAAAGAAAAATTAAAAATTTATAAAATATAAAAAGAAAATAAAAATAATGAAATTTAAAACAAAACAAAAAATATAAATAAAAATAAAAAATACAATATTAAAAACCCACAAAAAAATCAAGAATCTCTATAAAAATGCAAAAACACTTATGATTATTTTGTCAAATTTTGTGGCTATCCACATTGCTCCTTAGTGGTTCGACCCATGCACTTGCATACTATACATATCATTTTATAAGGTATATTAAATTTCAGCTCACTATACTTATTGATTGAGCATCATTGTGGGTTAATTATTGATGCACATGATTACAGATATCTAAGAGCCGAGAGAGTGGCCGATATAGCGATTATCGGACATGACTTGTCGAGCATCGCAGACACTCCAAGATCGGACGTTAGGATCCCTTCGTGATCATCGTCTTCATCAAGGAGCGTGCGTGACTTTGATGCAATTCTAAAGAGTATTGAGGTCTTGAGCATAAAATATTCGGACCATTTGTGTAGCACACATGATCAGATCCATATCATGAGGTGTTGAGGTTTGGGATGCTAAGTCTCCATGTGGTGTCGCTTCGTTGCTTCGACGACACCCCAGGCTTGAGGCTTGGTAAAGCTCGGAGTGAATCTCAAGCGTCCACTCTCCTCATGATCGAATGGACGAAAATTAGGCATTCTTGAACGACCTTGATTGAAGGAGGTTCTTGATCCAAGTGTGGCTAAATGCTTGAGGAGGAGGCCTTCTTCTTCTTCTTCTTCGATTTTAGCCAAGGAATTCCTCCGATGAGCGATGCTCTGTACTCCTGATGAGGACTTTGTCTCCGATGGATGACACACGATCAAGGGATGATATGACATCTATTGTGGACTATCGCATGACCTGCAAGTAAAATATGGAAGGTCGAGGCTTCTGGGGCCTCGATTGAGTTGTTGGATGCAAAATGAGGTTGATGGTTGGTGCTCCTGGAGTTGGGTTGTGGAGGAAAGAATTAGTTCTTCGGTTGTGCTCTTGGTCGTAGTTGAGGGGATGCGATGAGGTAGAGTAGAATGTGAAGGGATATCGAAGATGGAGTGATCGGTCGAGGGTTGATTCAAAGAGTGTAAAGGGTTATCAAGTCATAGATGGGTTGAGTGCAGGAGAGAAAGAAAAGAAGCAAAGATGCAAGGGTACCAGGGGGTGTGAATCGCCTGTAATATGGAGGAGTTAGCCTCTCTCAAGTGGTTGCCTCAGAGGTCCTATGAAAGGGCCTCGCAGCTCTGCTACACACAAGATGAGCAGCTGCATGGAGAAGGATCCATGGATCATACCAAAGAGGGGTCTTGGCCGGAGGCAGGGGTGCTGTCACCACTCTTGTTCTCAGCTAACTCTATCTCTCTCTCTCTCAATTGATTCAATGAATGGTGGATGCTTAATACCCAACGAAGATGGGATTTATAGAAGGCTGGAGTAACGATCGGGAGGTCGAGTAATGAAGGTGTTCAATCGGGGAAATGAAGGTGGTGTGATTGAGGGATGAAGTTACATGTAGGGGCAATGGACATCGGGGATTTGATAGCGGATGCATGTAACGGTCGAAGACGAGGTGTATGATTTCGAGATTAGGGTTTTGGTGGGGTTGATGACGAGCTGGAGATGTAGAGGGGAGAAGATGGTGCGCTATAGAGGAGGGCAATCAGATGGATGGCGGAGCAGTTGGGGCGGAGAGGTGATGAACTTGACGAAGGCTGGAGGAAGGGGATGATCTAGCATGTGCCATTGAATCAAGATCGATCAAACAATGGGGGATGGTGGAGATGAGGCACGTGCCTCGCACGTGAAGAGCGCATGTGGGGAGCGTGTAAGGAGGCAAGCGTGGCTTGATCGCGACCATTGGATCGAGATCAATCAAACAACCAAGGATGTGGGTGTTAGGGGATAAAAAGCTTGGACCGGTCAAGGGGTAGGATTGACCATATCGTGAGGTGGACAAATGGTCGAGGGCCATGTGGCATGGAAAAGTTGATCAAAATGTTGATCAAGGTAAAATAAAATAAAATAAAGAATAAAATAAAAGGAAAAATCAAATGAAAATGTGATCAACATGAAAATTGTTGATCGTGGTGAGTTCTACAACTTTCATGAAGGACTCAAAATAAAAAAAAGGTCATTTATATAAATTACAATTTTTGTATAAGGATTAATTACCCATTGGTACCTTATATTTTATATTTTTTGTATTTTTATTTATGTTCCAATTAGATATTAATATATACACAATATATACATGATTAATCTATTTTTTTGTGAAATTCTATAGGTTAAGAAAAATATGAAATAAAAGTTTCAAGGATAAAATATGCATAATTTATACAAAGTTAGATCTTTTTGTTTTCTTTTTGATTTTGTGATTTTTATTATATTTATTTCTTAATGCTAAGTTAGTGTGTGAACTAAGGAATATAAGTGAATAATAATTAAGTTCAAATAGTTAGTTTTTGTACATAAAAAGTGAGCTCAAGTTAGATGTTTATTAGGGTTTATTTATACATACTAATTAGCCCTAATTTCACATCTTATTAGCATAGTTAATTAAGTCAATTTAGATGATTTATTAAGGAGATTTTTCTAAGATCGTGGTATAAAATAGATAAATCATGGATTCATCACTCTACACTCTGCCAAAGAGTTATTGGGAGTCAAATTGAAGAGTGATGCACAAGAATGAGGAGGTGCTGGTGCATACGCACATAGAGAAGAAGAAGCTGATCTCGAACGACTTCCTCAAGAGGCTTCATACCGAGAGGTTTGACTTGTTCAGAAGTGACTTCGATCCGTCTGTGGCGAAGAACATGACCGCGAAGAAGGAATCCTTGTTTGTGTTTAAGTGCAACTTATTGGAGGACTTGTCGAGAGAGGCTGAGGATTCTGAATTCTCTAAGGTGCAAGATATAAGTGACACAACCTTGCAAACAACCGGAGAAACGATTGCAAAGGATGATCGTGATGACCTACATGTTGAATGTATCTTGGAGAAGTCCTTGAGCGTAAGGCCAATGTGACGAGCTCAGTGGGAGTGAACTCCACATGCATCTCTACAACTAGCAACCCCATCAGCGAGATCAATGACCACGACAACAACTTGGATGAAGCGCACTATCTTGAATTCACACGCTAGTGATTACATGCTGGGAGATATATGTGTTGCATAGGAAGGAGAGTGCTACTGGTGGTAAATGTTAATGGACAAGAATGGTGGATTTGATATTCTTTTCACAAAATCCGTTTATTTTAACTATCAAAAGGATGTGAATTAACAATAGAGATTATAGTGTAAGGGTTAGCAAGTTTGCTTGGCTTAGGTGATAATTACACAGTATAAAAGGTCAAGAAGGTAATTGACAAAGGTTCGCGGTGTAAAAATTACCAAATATCTTTATTTTTAACTGAATGGACGTTGATTTTTTTTTGAGAAAATAGACATCCGAGCCCCCTCTCCCAAGGCCCCACGGAAAGCGCATCACACGTTGTGAAATTGTAGTTATCTAGACAAGGAGAGCAACTAATCCCAACCCCACTATCTCTAACAAGACTTCTAGTGGTAAAACATGTAGTGGTGGTACTTCCCCCAACGATTCGCATGCCCTAATAAAATATCTCTCCGTTCAAGTTCGATTCTGACATGTCCTCGTCCTAATCGAATATATTGTGTTCAAGTTCGATTCCGATGTCATTCTCGTCTCAATCGAAGATCTCTCATTCAACTTCGATTCTGGTGTTGTTCTCTCCCCAATCGAAGAAGGTTCCCGTCTAGTCGAGGAAACTCATTTAGATATCCATCGTTGTTCATAATTTAGTTTGGGATTTTTACACCCATAACCCTGAGTAATTTCGCAATAACATTCATAACCCTGCATAATTGCGAATTACGTTAAGGACCCCGAATAAGTATGCCGTCTTACGCCTATAGCCTTCCGTTACTTTACTTTGTTAAACTCAACCAGATGATTGAGTTAATCTAACCAATAAACAATCTAACGGATGGAATTTGATCTAAATAAAAATATAGCCTTCCGTTACTTTACTTTGTTAACTCAACCAGATGATTGAGTTAATCTAACCAATAAACAATCTAACGGATGGAATTTGATCTAAATAAAAATATAATCCTTTCTCTTTCTCTGGAACCATCTCCTGCATCCATTGTGGCTCTAAATTTTGGTTGACGAACCTGCACGTGGTCGGAAGGGAGTTTGTGGAGGATGCTAGCAGGTTGTGGCTGTTGGGCGATGGTGGAAGGCTGCGATGGACGGATGCACATGTACTGGAGGGAATGCTGCGATGACGGATGCACAGGAGCGCTGGAGGGATGGAGGGAAGGCTGCGATGACGGATGCAGGTGCAGGGCGGTGGGGTGGGGTGATGCAGCTGCAGGGCGATGGGTGGTTGGACCTTGGGCGTGCGGGGGATACCGGGAGGGGAACTGAGTGCTCGGTCACGGGGGGTGCAGGTCGGGGGAGGTGTTGAGCAGCGGCGACCGTGGGGGGCTTCCAACAGGTGAGGCGACGAGGGACCGAGTGCGTGCGGGGGATGCAGGGAGGGGAACTGAGTGCTCAGTCGTGTGTGTGTGTGTGGGGGGGGGGGGGGGGGGGGGGATGCAGCTACAGGGCGGTGGGCGGTTGGACCTTGGGCGTGCGGGGGATGCAGGGAGGGGAACTGAGTGCTCGGTCGAGGGGGTTGCAGGTCGCGGGGGGGGGGGGGGGTGTTGAGCAGCGGCGGGCGTGGCTTTCCAATAGGTGGGGCGGTGAGGGCTTTCCAGGAGGGACCGAGCACGGGGGGGCCTTCGACCAGTCACAGTCGGAGGGATTTCGTCCGCGGGAGGGGGGGTCCTCGACGGTCGGATCGGGGCGGGGGAGGCTTCCGGCATCCAGCAGGGACCGACCAGGAGGAAGGAATTCGTCAGCAGGGGAGGCTCCTGCGGGGGGAGGGGTGAGGAGCTCGACGGTGGGGAGCTTCGAGCAGGGGCAGGCGTGGGGGTTTCCAGGAGGAGCTCGACGGCGGACAGGGTGGTTCTGTCAACAATGGCATGTTATTGTAAATAAGAATGAATTTTAGAGATAGTTTTGTCTTTTTTTCACGGAAACCGTAAAAAATAACTACTACCCCAAACGGAATATGACACAGGGTTATGTCATGTAAGAGTTAACCATTACTCAGGGTTTCTCATGTAATTCACGATTATGCAGGATTATGAATGTTATTGCCAAATTACTCAGGGTTATGAGTGTAAAAATCCCATTTAGTTTGTAGGTTCTAGTAATCTAGAGTACTGGACGATTTCCTCTCTTTTTTTTGTTATATGTAATTGAGTTTGAGAGGAGATGTCCCTCTCTCGTTTTTTCTGTGTGCGCAGATGAAGGATTTATTGTAAACATCTTTTTCCGTCGAGAATGTTGAGACGAGAAAGTTCTCTCATTAATATGGTTGCAATTGTTGGCTACGTGTGGAGAAATTTCTTTTGGAATAGCCTTGTTTTATATGTGAAATTGACGTATTTTGCCGTTGAGTTGTATGGATCTTTAGATAAATAAACAAGTCTTTGGACGAGGGATTGATTACTACTATCTTATAAATGTACTCATCCTCTCTTGATTTCATTTACTCACAGAACAGAAAACCCTAATCTTTCATATGCCTTCTTGATTTTTCCTCTCATTTTCGTGCTTTCGTAGATTTCTACGCGGTAGATATAAGAGCGAGGTTAGGATATTTTCTACGCATTTCTTCATTTCCTCGCCATCTCCCCGTGTTCCCGTCTCCCACGTCCTTGTGCGCAAGGCCATCTTAGGCGCGAGGCATCTCCGCCGCGAGGCCATCTTGGTGAACTCGACCGCGAGCCATCTCCGCCTCGAGGTCATCCCCGCCGCGCAGCCTCTCCCTGGTGCGCGACCCTCGCGCGCGGCCACTCTCTGTGCGCAGCCCTCCAGTGCGCGGCCCTCCTGGCGCGCGACCCTCCTACGCGGCCGCCCATTGTGCGCGACCACCCTCCTGTGCACTCCCTCTGTGCTGCAACCCTCACGTATCATTTTCTTGTGTACATTTATTATGTCTTGTCATATCCATTTTCCCCTGTTAGGGTTTATCGAACAGTACATGTGCGTCTTTGTTTTCATTGATGCTAAATCTGTTGTGTTTTCATGTTTTTTTGTGTGTAGAACATGTCTGTTTATTACAAGTTCAAGAGCTCCAAAGTTTACAGTTCCATCCCAATCGCTGGAATGTACATATCTGTCGCTGATTTTAAGCAACATGTCTTTGAGTCTAAGCGTCTTGGCGGTACAGATTACGACCTGCTGGTCACCAATGCTCAAACTATGGAAGGTTTGTTCTTTCTGATTTCTTGCTCGGAATTAAGGCCCTCCTTAAAATTCTCTGCCAATAAGAGAAATTGTTGTATGGTCGCTTCTGAGTTTGTATGCTAATTAGAGAAATAGAAGTAAGGTCGTATTCACTACTTTTGGCTGCTGGAAACCTAGTTTTGAGAAGGAGTCTTGTTTGATGCACTAAAACGAGGTTCTGTAGTGATATCAGTTTAAGAATGTGGTTATTTACAACGAAAGTGACCTAATTGAATTCAAATACCGAGCCTATATTTTGTTTTATCAATATGAGTTATTAGTTATTGCAGTCAGCACGTGTTAATTTTCATCTAACAATATGTACTTCTGTACCAGATTATGATGACGAGAAAATGCTTATAAGTAGAAATACAAGCGTTATACTTCGTCGAGTTCCTGGATTGCCTCGTCCACAGATTGTTGTACCCCAGGAAGATAGGTACTTGCTACTTTCTTGCCAATCCTTTATTATAATAATTGTGCACCTGGTGCAAGTTAGATACTTTTTTCTGGTAAATATTTGCCAAAAAGTGCTAAATTGGAAACCAGAAAGTTCTTGATCTACAAGTACTAATAGATCCTGAAGTCAATAACTCCCAGAAAATCATTCCCCCTAAAATATAATTCTTGTTGAGGGAAAAGAATGGAATACATTACGAGAGGCCCAAGGGTTCTCTAATATAGGAGAAGAACCTATAGGGAAAATTACATAAAGAAGAAAAGAGAAATAGAAAATATGAAAAATAATAATAAAGATAGCTAATATCTCAACACTCCCCCTCAAGCTGGAGTGTAGATATCAATAAGACTCAGCTTGGAACTACATCTCTGATAAGGTCCTCTCATTGGCCTTTGTAAGTATATCTGATATCTGGTCTCCAGAACTGACATGCGTAGTAGTGATAATACCCTTATGTATCATGTTACGAGTGTAGTGACAATCCACCTCTATGTGCTTCGTCCTCTCATGAAAGACTGGGTTGTTTCATGGGTTGTTTCCAATGAAGAGAACAACCTGATTATCACATTGGAGGTGCATGGGAAGAGACACTTCTATAGTCAAGTCAGTAAGAACAGATCTAACCCACATCATCTCTGTACTAGCCTGTGCCATGACCCTGTATTCCGATTCAACACTTGGTCTGGCAACCACTGTATGCTTCTTATTCTTCCATGAAACAAGAGAATTTTCTATGAACACAGCAGAGCTGGATGTCAATTTTCTATCCTTTGGACACCCAACATAATATGCATCTGCGCATGCTGTAATTGAGAGAGATGTGCCTTTGCAGAAAAGAAGTTCAGTACCATGTGAAGTCTTCAAGTATCTCAGAATCATATGGACTGCATCCATATGTGCCTGTCTGGGATGCTCCATAAACTGACGCACTTTGCTCACGGCAAATGATATGCCGGGCCTTATATTTGTTACATATAGTAGCTTGCCAACAAGCTCTCTGTACCTCCTCTTGTTGACCTCCTCAGTATCATCATCATAGAACTTCATGCTCAGGTCAAGCGGAGTAGTAGCATGTCTGCAATCTGCCATGCCTGTCTCTGAAAGAAGATCTATAACAACTTCCTCCGGGTTATCACAAGACCCCGTTGGTTCTTGAAGCAAAATGGAATCGGCGTCGACGATAAATAATATTTTTTTGTTGATAGTGGATTTTTGGTAGAAGAAAAGAGAGGGGTTGAGAAGAGAAATCGGAGGGGTTGAGGAGAAGAACTCGTCGGTAACGAGGGGTTGGAAGAGGAGAACCGCGGAGATCGCGTGGAGGAAGAGAGAGAAGGGAGAGAGATAATGAGATAAACTCAATTTTTCATAATACTTGACTGACTCAAAACAATGGGCTACCCTCTCTTTATATAGGAGAGAGGGTTTACAAAAATAGTAAACTAACTTTAATTGACAACCGACTTGCCTAATTGGACTCTAACAAATTTTAAATTGACCTCTAATTACTCTAATTAGACTCTAACCAATTAATTGACCAAAATTGCAATTAAAATCTACGAAATAACGTTGAGATCACAGGCGATCTCAATTATTTAATTAGACCATTACGACCACTAAAAACGTAATTAAAATTGACTACTAATTAATTAGATAAATGTGGCCCTATAATTTGGGGTCACGCTGCATCAACTCTCCACCGCTTTAAAAATTCGGCTCCTGACGAATTGCGTGATGTAGGTGGTTCTTTGGAGAAATCATCCTTGAATTGGGCTTCAATTTCCCCCAATGCGATCATTTTCCGCGTTACGTTTGTAGTTTTTTCCAATTGGGGGGCATCTCTGCAATTTTCGTACCCCTTCAAATTTCATTACCTTCTTATCACTTTGGACTGTTCTGTAAATAGGAGCTTCATGGAATTTTTTTCGCAATTTTTCCAATTCAATATCCAGCCCCACACGGCGTGGGATTGATATCCCAGGGATTTCGGACCTTCCGTTAGGTTCGGTTCCCCATCTTCGCGCATATGGCGAGGGAGGCGGCGGCTGCTCGACCGCTGGTGCGGTCCTGCGGGGAGGCGGGGGCCAATCGGGATTTCAAGAGGAGGTGCGTCCCTGTGGGGCGTTGGAGGGGCCGCGGCAGGGGACGGTGGTGTCGGCAGGGGTCGCGAGGGAGCAGGCTATGGAGGTGGCGGCCCAGGGCTCTGGTGGGGCGGAGAGAATGGGTCACGGGAAGTGGGTGAGCGGCGGTGTGGAGGAGAGGCGAGGGTGAGGCATGGCGATGGGAGGCGCACAACGGGGATTGCAGGCGAGGGCAACGCGCGGGATGAGGGGAAGGCGGCTGGCGGCACTGAGGCGGGAGGTCGGAGCCGCGCGCAATCGGCGAAGGGTGGTGTGTGCGGGGAAGAGGGCCGCTGGGGCTTGGGAAAGAAGGGTGCGGGGGTGAGAGGATGATGGGTAAGGGGGTGGCGGGGGCCTGGGTTACAGGGTTTGGGGTTTCGGAAAGGGGTTGCGGGGCTAGGGCAGCCGCAGGGGGCCTGGGGGCTGTCGGAGGGGTTGTCAGGGTGGGGCTGACGGCCGCGCGGGTCGGGGAGGGCAGGAGAGGTACTTGGGAAGGTTGGGGTGGCGCCGGGATGGTCGACGGGGGCAGTGGGGTCGATTCCGGCGACGGATTTGGTTCTGGAAAGCGCTGGACAGCGGCCGATTCATTGATTTTTTCTTCTAAAACGATCTGGACAGCAGCCGAATCGTCTTCTTCGGCGATGTTTTCTTCGTCGGTTAGCGCGTCCAGCCATGCTTGAACCTTTAGGGATGCCGTAAGACGCTTTTTGTACTTCCGTTGACGCGAACGTGCATGCGGCCCATGAGATATGCGGTTGAGATCAAGCTTGAGACGCCAATATGCCATGGGATCGTTGAATCGTAGGAACGACTCAATATCCATGCTCTGATACCAATTGATGCAAAAATGAAATTCGGCGTCGACAAAATAATATATTTTTTGGTATGGTGGATTTTTGGTAGAAGAAAAGAGAGGGGTTGAGAAGAAGAAATCGGAGGGGTTGAGGAGAAGAACTCGTCGGTAATGAGGGGTTGGAAGAGGAGAACCGCGGAGATCGCGTGGAGGAAGAGAGAGAAGGGAGAGAGATAATGAGATAAACTCAATTTTTCATAATACTTGACTGACTCAAAACAATGGGCTACCCTCTCTTTATATAGGAGAGAGGGGTTTACAAAAATAGTAAACTAACTTTAATTGACAACCGACTTGCCTAATTGGACTCTAACAAATTTTAAATTAACCTCTAATTACTCTAATTAGACTCTAACCAATTAATTGACCAAAAATTGCAATTAAATCTACGAAATAACGTTGAGATCACAGACGATCTCAATTATTTAATTAGACCATTACGACCACTAAAAACGTAATTAAAATTGACTACTAATTAATTCGATAAATGTGGCCCTATAATTTGGGGTCACGCTGCATCAGTTCTTGGCAAACTCTAGTCCAAGGAAGTAACGTAAATGTCCAAGGTCCTTGGTCACAAACTACTGACCTAGAAAGTCCTTGGCACCCTGAATGCCCTGCTCGTCATCCCCTGTAACCTCTTCGAGTCTTCTGTTCGAACAAGGAGTGATCAACAGTTGATCTCAAAAACCCCTGCTGCTCTATCAAGTCCGAGAGCTTTTGGAACCATGCTCTTGGACTTTGCATGAGGCCATAAATAGCCTTATGTAACCTGCAAATCTTCTGACACTCCCCCTCAGCAACAAACCCAAGTGGCTGCTGTATGTAGACCTCCTCCTGTAGATCACCATAGAGGAATGCATTCTTCACATCAAGCTGATAAAGGGGTCAATCTCATGTCACATCAATAACAAGGAGAATACGTAGAGTAAATGTCTGGCAATTGGAGGGAAAGTATCCTGGTAGTCCACCCCATATGTCTGGTGAACCCTAGTGTCTCAAGTCTCGCCTTATAGTGATCTACGCTTCCATCCGCACGGTGTTTCACAGTGAACACCCATTTGCATCCCACAACATATGTATCAATATGAGCAGAAACAAGACTCCACGTACCACATGAAGCGCAACCATTTCCTCCTCCATGGTTAACCTCCACTGGCTATCTTTGAGAGCCTCCTGATATGTCTGTGGTATCTGCACGGCTGATAGTGCCAAAGTAAACCTCCTGAAATCCTCTGACAACCTGCTCAAAGAAACCTGGGCTGCAAGAGGGTAAGTAGCACACACCCGTTTCTGCTTTCGCAGAGCAATCAACACGTCAAGATCATCTGCCAAGTTCGGGGCCTGTAAATTTCCCTCTTGAGAGGGCACCTGCTCATCCTGTCTAGAATCTTGTTGCGCAGCCAACTCAATAGTGCCATAAGTAGAAACAATGTACTCATTACATACCTGAGGCGTGCTGGATGATGGGCAAGGCCTGTGAGCATTGCGGACAGAATGAGACGTGCGAGGAAAAACACGAGGTAAAAACTGAACCAAAGGAGGAGGTGGTGGAGGAGGTGGAAGCTGAGGAGTAGATGAAGGCGAAGGACCAACTGTAGGAGGTGGTGGCATGTATATCTCATCATCAGAGTCAGGTGGAGCAAGTCTGTCACCTATAGGATAAATATATACGACAAACTCAAAGAAAGTAACGTCATCACTAACAAAATATTTTCACCTTAGCGGATCAAAGCAGCGATACCCCTTTTGAGTATGAGAGTAGCCGACAGACACACACTTGGCAGCTTTAGGAGAGAGCTCGTCACGCCTGGAGAGACATCATGAACGAAGGCAACAGATCCAAACACACGAGGTGTAAGAAAGAAAAGATCCTTCTTGAGAAATGCAATCGAGAAAGGAATCTTCTCTCCTAACACCGATGAGGGAATACGGTTTAACAAATAACAAGCAATAAGGACATCATCACCTCAGTAAGCATGAGGAGCACGACTCTGTATGAACAATGTTCTGGTCACATCAAGTAAGTGACGGTGTTTGCGCTCGGCAACACCATTCTGCTGGGAAGTGTAGGCACATGAGGTCTGGTGAACAATGCCATGGGATCTAAAGAACTCAGAAAGCTATAAGGTGTAAAATTTCAAGGCATTATCAGAACGGAGATATTTGAGATTGGCAGAAGAAATATTCTTTATTTCATTAATAAAATACTTGATAACGAATCTAGCCTCAGACTTATTCTTTAATAAGAAGATGCATAAAAGTCTAGAAAATTCATAGACAACTAAAAGATAAAAACAGTGTCCTTGGTGATCAGGAACACGACTAGGACCCCGAATGTCTAAATGAAGGAGCTCAAATAACTGAGAACTGCTCCAACTCTGATGGGATAGAAAAAAAGGGAACGATGATGCTTTCCAAGTTGACATGCCTCACACTGAAGGAGGATCTCGTAGAAATCTGAGGGAGAACATGACATAGCTTCTACAGAGGAAGATGTCCAAACCTAGGGTGCCACAGATAAGGAGAGACATGTCTAGTAGATATATCAGAAACAATAGCATGAGGAGGTTGGACCAGTTTGTAGAGTCAACGCTGCTCACGACCACACCCAATCACCCTGTTCGTGAATATATCTTGAAACATAAGAGACGAAGGGTCAAAGATGGCACAACAATGCTGATCCTTAGTGATTTGACTAATAGAAAGTAAATTCATCTGAAGGGCGGGAGCATATAAAACATTCTTCAGGCACATGGACAGTGTCAAATGCACCTCCCCCTGCCCTGTAACAGATAAGTGGTCGCTATTAGCAATGACAACCCATCTGCTAAGTGGTATAGCCCTGTAGGACCTCAGCTGCGTTCTGTCTCCACACAAGTGGTGGAAGCACCCGAATCCATAATCTACTCTGTCATGTATGCATTCGTACTACCAGTAAAAGCATAGGTGATACCTGATGAGCTCGAAGAGGCTCTGGCTGCTGCAGCGGTATCTGTAGTGGTGGTGTCAGCAGTAGGAGTCATGATCTCTCGAATACGAGAGACAATATAATCCAGTCGAGGATTGGCCTGAGGAGCTGAAGTCTCTGAAGACACAATCTGCCCTGTTGCTCGACCAGAAACAAGATATCCATGCTTTTGATAGCATATATCCTCTGTGATGCAGATAAAAAATCCAACGGTGGAAAAATATATTTTTTGGTAGAAGAAATTTTAGAGAGGAGAGGAAGAAGGAGAAGAAACGCGTCGGTTACGCGGGGTTTTGGAAAGGAAACGTGAAGAACACGTTGAGGGAGAGAAATAACGAGAGAGAGAGATAAAAGAGATAAATCTCTAATTTCAATATACTCTGAACTGTCCCTTACAATAGGCTACCAACCTCTTTATATAGTAGGGTGGAATTACAAAAATAGTAAGCGAATCGAAAATAAAATATGACTCGATCTTAATTGATTTGAATCGAGATTCAAATCTACATTATCCTAGTTTGAACTCTAATTCAAATTTCAAAATTCAAATTTAAAACTAACTGACTAATTTCGAGATCACACGCGATCTCTTTATTTAAACAAAAAGTGCAACGACTCAAAACGTAAATAAAATTAACGGATAAAATTATCAAACCTTATATATTAATTTTGTCCTGCATCAATTCTCCTCCGCTTGAAAAATTCGTCTCCTGGACGAATTGCTTTATGTTTGTTTCGTAGGCGGAGAATCTCATCTGAATTGGTGGATTGGTTTCCCCCCAATTTGATTTCTTTTCACTGTTACGTTTGTAATTTCTTTCCACTGAGGGGTCTGACTGCAAATGTCCTACCCCTTCAATTAAAATAACTCCCACCCATATGTTAACTTCAACTCCTCCCTTTTGGTAAAGTAGTTTTGGAGAAGGGGCCTCCTTGAAAATGTTTTCAATCAGCCTTCCATCCCTATCCTTACGGGATTCTGAACTCCTTTTTGAGAGACGCCCAACTTTTGCTAGGGCTTGTCTTTTCTCCCACCAACGATGGCGGTGGCGATTTGGAGAGGGAGCCCTCAGATGGTGTCGGCGGCGGGGGTCTCTACTGGTGTAGCCCTCTCACGCATGAGGAAGGTGGGAGACAGCCTGGCTGTAGCGGCGACGACGGTGCATCGGTGGCGCGCGGGCCGTGCGCGGGTCATGGCCTCCATGGTGTTTGCGCGGTTGGTGGGGTTGCACGGTTGGCAGGGTTGCTGCTACCAGGGTTGCTGTGTTGGGGCTGTCCGAGCTTTATTTGCGCCAACGGTGAAGGTATTGATGCGGTTGACGCGACATCCATAGATGCCAACGTTATGGTTGAAGCAGGAGCCTCTAGAACGACTATTTTAGAAGGGACCATATCCAGATGTTCGAATTTATCATCATAGACAACCTCTTTTTCTTCCTGGACAGCAGCCTTGGTGGAGGAGAAATCAAGCATTTCGAACTCTTCATCCGTGGGATCTTCATCGAATATTGGCCCTGTATCTTCATGGCTTTGTTGTACAATAGTTGTGGAAATAAAATCCTCTTCCGAACAAAAAATACCTTGTTTTCTGGGCTGAAATCAGATTGAACAGCAAGTGCCCCGTTCTGAGTTTTGTCGTTGACGGACGAATCTTCATTGATTAGTGCGTCCAACCATGCTTGGACTTTGAAACTTGACAGGAGTCGATGCTTGAACTTCCTCGAACGCGAACGTGAATGCGGATCATGAGATATACGACTCAAATCGAATTGCAAACGCCAGTAGGTGATCGGATCGTCGAATCGTAAGAACGATTCAGTTTCCATGCTCTGATACCAAATGATGCAGATAAAAAAATCCAACGGTGGAAAAATATAATTTTTGGTAGAAGAAATTTAGAGAGGAGAGGAAGAAGGAGAAGAAACGCGTCGGTTACGCGGGGTTTTGGAAAGGAAACGTGAAGAACACGTTGAGGGAGAGAAATAACGAGAGAGAGAGAGATAAAAGACATAAATCTCTAATTTCAATATACTCTGAACTGTCCCTTACAATAGGCTACCAACCTCTTTATATAGTAGAGGTGGAATTACAAAAATAGTAAGCGAATCGAAAATAAAATATGACTCGATCTTAATTGATTTGAATCGAGATTCAAATCTACATTATCCTAGTTTGACTCTAATTCAAATTTCAAAATTCAAATTTAAAACTAACTGACTAATTTCGAGATCACACGCGATCTCTTTATTTAAACAAAAAGTGCAACGACTCAAAACGTAAATAAAATTAACGGATAAAATTATCAAACCTTATATATTAATTTTGTCATGCATCACTCTGCATGTCCAGGCTTGCGGCAGTAGGTGCAGGAACCACGTTGACGTCCACCGCCTCTTCCTCGAGGTATGCACCCTCTGGACTGGATCGCCCCACCTCGGCCACGAGAAGCGGCCATTGCTGAAGAGTACGAAGACATGGCTATCGAAGGGATGATGATCTGGCTGATACGGCTATAGGCCTCCTCTATAGGGGGATGGTAGCTCCAGTAAGAAGATGAGTACGCGTAGCATCATACTATGTATCAAGTCCAGCCATGAAAACTTCAACCATCGTGGAGTTCATATATGTATTCTGCTTCTCTGTATACGTCGTAATGGACATGTAGCTATGAAGCTTTTCAAACATGCCACGCATCGAAGAATAGTAAACATGCATGGGGCGACCATTCTGCTTGGTATTGTAGATATCAAACTGCAGTTGAAGGATCTTGGCCTCATTCTTCGTCTAAGCATAGGTGGATGCCAAAGTGTCCCACATTGCCTTGGCAGTGGGCTGAGTTAGAATATCACTGGTTGTTTCTGTATTAAGAGTTCCACAAAGCCAAACACGTGCGTACGTATCATCTTGCTTCCAAGAAGCATTTGCCCCAGTCTTATCCGTTGGCTCAAAGGATTGGTTGTACCAAGATTTGAGATTTCGATTTCGTTTCGGTCACCCCTAATACCGAAATTTCGGTGAAATTTCGGGAAATTTCGACTGTTTCGGTGGAAATGTCAAAAATGACTCAAAAAGTCATTTTTCGATCATTTTTTTTTGCAAATTAAGATCTTTCAAGTTATTTACAACAGTAAATAGCTCACAAATATACAGTTTTATCATACATATTGCTCATATATAACCATTATATCGCACATATCGGTCATATCGATCATTTCGCTGATAAGGGTGATTATTGATTGATACATATTGGAAATGGATATCATTAAATCCAATTTCTTAAAACAACAATAGCTAAGAAATGCGTACTTATATCACACATATCTCTCATCCATATGCCCCTTATATCGCACATATCGGTCATATCAATCATTTCACTGTTAAGGCTGATTATTGATTGATACATATTGGAAATGGATATCATTAAATCCAAGTTCTTAAAACAACAATATCTAACAAATGCGTACTTATATCACACATATCTCTCATCTATTTGCATTATATCGCACATATCAGTCATATCGATCATTTCACTGTTTAAGGCTGATTATTGATTGATACATATTGGAAATGGATATCATTAAATCCAAGTTCTTAAAACAATAATAGCTAACAAATGCACACTTATATCATATATTACTCATCCATATGCCTTATATTGCACTATCGGGGCATATCGTTGAGCTGACTGATAGATATCATGCAGTTCTAGTTAATTACATAATTAATTACAGACTTATAGTAAAGATGATATATTTTACAAAGATAAATGACAAAAGGAATGAAACAAAGAAGCTATAGCGGTCTCTAGAATCTATAGAGTTGTTTCATCTCCATTGCCCAAACAAGGGAGGTGAAGCTCCCTACGTTGAAGAAACATTGTATGCATCCCCCTTGTTGCACCATACCTTACCAGAATGGGGTAGCGCCCCCACCCGAAACAAAATATATAAATCATAATGTGTTTTGATATAGAGAATTGGTAAATAGTTAGTAAAATGACTAAAATTAAGATTACATGGTTAATATCGTTGCTTTACATAGGTATCAGCGAAATTTCGCCTATATCGGTCGAAATCTGAGAAATTTTGATTGAAAGCATGAATTTCGATTGATATGGGTCGAAATGTCGAAATATCACCGATAATTCGACCCATTTCGGTCGAAATCCGAGAAATCGATATATGTGTGTGTGTGTGTTTCGAAAGATCCTCCTATTGAAACCGAAATTTCGGCGAAATTTCAATCTCTGGGTTGTACGTGTAGAATCATACAATCATCCTTGCTAATCCTCGTCGCTTGCTAGGGTCGGAAAACATGAATTAGAGGTCTGAAATCACGCTTTTCGATAGAAATTAGATTGCAGAACTACCTGCCGATATGCTCGGAGGTGCAAGTAAGGGATGATGCCGATCTTGGGGGTCAAGGTCACGGTCCAGGATCGTAAGTTGCGGCTCAGAGGGCCAGGGCTAATGACCTTTGGGCTGGAGCGGAGGCCCTCGGGACTGGGGGGCGGCGCTAGGGGCTTGGGTAGTAGCCCGCAGGCCGCGTGGCGACACTAGGAGGTCTAAGGGTGCGGCACAGGAGCCTAGGCCGGGGGGTTCGGTGTTGTCGGGTGTCGTAGGCCGCGCAGCGGCACTAGGGGGCCCGAAGGGGCGGTGTCGGGGGCCTGGGCAGCTGCGCAACGACGCAGGAGAAGAACGGTGGCGGCCTGGCATGGGGGGGGGCAGGCGAGTAGGGTTAGGGTTGGATATGGGAACCTCGGTCTAGGACCGTCGCTCCAATACCATGTTGAGAGAAAAGAATGGAATACATTATGAGAGGCCCAAGGTTCTCTTATATAGGAGAATAACCTATTGGGCAAATTATAGAAAGAACAAAGAAGAAATGAGAAATAGGAAATATGAAAAATAATAATAAAGATAGCTAATATCTCAACAATTCACTTTGGTTATAATTATTTCCACGGTGATTTGGAGTCATTCATTGTGCTTTTATTATGGATTTATTTAGCTATTTGTTAGTTGACCTTACGCGAGCATCTAATGCTTTGGCAGGACGAGAAATGCAGATGTCAGCAAAATTACAATTGTTGCCAAACCTGATAAAAAAGCTAACACTGTAAGCAACTTGAGATATTAACTTATCTTTTGTCGTTCTTATCTAATTTATCATGCCTTTTATTTTTCAGAACTCTAGGCTATTTTCTGCGGTACTTTTATGTTACGCTATGGAATCATATTGCCTTTGATGACCATGGAAATTTTTTAATTGCTGTTGCAGGTCGAGGTGCTGACTTGGTCGAAAATTGGCATTCTTCCTGAGCTACTGTGTCCATTATGCAAAATCATAATGAAAGATGCTGTATTACCAAGAAAGTGTTGCTTTCGAAGCTTCTGTCACAAGTGTAAGTCATTGTATTCTTTATTTTTAAGAAAAAAACAAAGGATTACTACTGTATTATTTGTTTATAAGAAAAAACAAAGGATTACTCAAGATGGGGATGCCATCTGGATAACATCAATATTTTCAAGAAATCACCAGAGCCTCTTCAAATAGATGTAAATCAACAAGGTAGACATAAGTCACTTTGCTCTAACATGCTAGGGATATATACATTCTCAGCCTCGTGTAGTACATTCTTTACATAACATCTCTCCTTTTTTTACTTATTCTCTACAAAAATATGATAAATTTCGGCCCGATCAATTATATAGATGTCCAATGTGTGCTAGTTCACTTTTTATGATTGTGTTGCTCCATATTTTCTTTGTTTTTTTGCTTTATTGATTGAAGGACACTATTTTACATTTGGTGGAGTTCAGGTCTCAGAGATCATATAATTTCAAATAAGATGTGCGCTTGTGGTGCTACAAAGGTAGATATTGATGACCTTGTTCCGAACAATGCACTGAGGAAGGTGATTATCTCTGTTTCTGATTCGTCATCAAGTGATGGCTCTAGGAAATCCAAGGACGGACTTCGTGTGAAAGGTATGGAGTAACTCTTAACTAACTTTGTGTCCCATTTATGTGACACTGTTCAATGATTAAGCATTTTGCTCATTTCATCCTCAGAATCATCTCATTCTGTACTATCCAAGGAGCCTCTGCTGAAGTATAGTTCGGATACCACAGGTGAATTCACTCGGACAATCAAAGCCGATCAGAGATCAGTTAGTTTAGGCAAGCATGGTTAGTCGCTGTATTCATAATGAAACAAATTGTTCGATGAACATTTATGCTGCTTTAAGCTTTTATCGAGGAGAAACTGACTCCATAATTTTATTACTTATTGCGCTGTTTGTTTCCATCTTGTATTGTCAGGTAACAAGAGTGCATGCTTATCCGAGAGGGATTGCTCAATGTTATCCTACAGATACAATCCTCCTGACTTGCCAAATGGTTCAGAAGGCCTCTCTGGTGTATCTAATACCACTCGTTCATGTGTTTACACACCTAGGTTAGTTACTGAAAGATGCACTTCCAAAACGTGTTTGTTTAAACTTTTACTTCGATTGCACTTATGGTTGATCTTTCTGCAAATCATGTTGATATCTAAAACCTGTTCTGTTGTTCCTGACTGCAGTGAAATCTGCAACCAAGATGAATTCAACAAAAGCACAAGTGTTGCAACTGCTCTCTTCCTGAAGCAGGAGCCTGTATGCCCTTTTGCTTCTACTATCTCCACCGCTGTACATACGTTTTTTGCTATTCTACATTCTCTGTGTAAAATGCTGGTACAACATGCGACTTTTCTCGTGTGTTCTGCGTGTGCTTGCCATGATTGGTTTCATATTTGTTATTGCCGAATCGTAAGTATAGATCTATATGTACGTGCAATAGCAATATCAGACTGTTACAATCCTTCTCGCTTCCGAATTACGTGGACCTTATGCAAAAGCAGGAATGTTCCAAGCATTTATGCAGCATCATTAAAATCTTGCTTCTTAACCACAGCGAGCTACTAATGAGCCGACTCTTTTAATTTTGAGCAAACTGAGTTGTGAGCTTGAAAATCTTGGGTTCGTGTGCGAGCAGCTACAAGCCGAGTTCTGGGTTGAAAATGTTGGAGCCAGTCCCGTGAAACTTGCGATCGAACCAGCCTACATTGGATTCATTTGAGCCCAGTACGTTGGTACTGAAAACCAAAATATTTGCAGAAGTCACCGAAAGTGAAGATGTACTCGTGTGGGTGTAATGCAGGATGCAGCTTGAGCTTGCCTTGACAACCTTATCAACCTTGAATTCTGGCTATATGAGAATCAGCGTCCTCTTTCAATTATGGGTTATGGCATGCTTGATCTAAACATCTGTCTGAAATGAACCAGTTTGTCGGGTCATTCAACTTCTTTGGATGGCTGATCATATCCTCAACTTTCATGATTTCTTCTTCAATATTCGACATACAGTTTTACATGATTTTGGCCCAACTGATTAACATGAGTGTGATGGTTGTGGTGTTCATTTGATATATAGATAATTGCAGAAATTCTATAGATATTAGCTTACATGAGCATCTATGTTTATGCTACGTGTATTGTGGATAGCTAATACATGATATAATATATTTATTTCTTAACAATTGTATAAAGGGATATTTACCCAGCATACCCTATAATCTTTTGCAATTACCTCTACGACCTTTGAAACATCATATTCTCTCCCTCGACCCGTAACTTGCTAACCTTACCCTACAACAGACCCTGTGGTTAGCCTCTGTTCATTTATCCTTTTAAAGTAACCTGATTTTGTTATGTTCTTTTATATTTTAACCATTTTGTTTATCAAATTTGCATTGAATGCCACTCCATCATCCGAGAGTAGCTGATTCCCCTGCGTCGCCCCCTCGCCAGCGCAAAGCTTTCAGCCTCGCCACTGCCGTCACCGAGGAGCCTCGTAAACAGCTCCTCCTTCCGAGCTCTACCCCATGGCCGCCGAGGAGGTCCTCCCCGGTTCAAATGGCTCGTAGGAAACCCTCCCCTGTTGAAGCCCCTCCCGTCGAGCTCTGCCTGCCGATGGCACCGATGGAGTCCCCCTGCTTCCCCATTGATGGATTCCTCCCCCAGTCCCCTTCGATGGAGCCCCCCGTGGACCCCCCCCCCGCCGATGCCCCCTTCCCGCCGCCGCCGCTCCCCCTGCCGTTAGAGTCCCTCCCCCCCACCCCCTGCTCGCTGCTGTTGGAGCCCCCCACCCCCGATGCTGATGAACGCACACCATGGGGTCCGACCTTCGACACCTCGACGGGAACTCACCTCCCCCCCCCCCCCCCCCCCACCATGAACACACACCATGAGGTCCGACCTCCGACACCTCGACGGGAACTCACCCCCCCCCCCCCCCAACCATGAACACACACCATGAGGTCCGACCTCCGACACCTCGACGGGAACTCACCTTCCCCCCCCCCCCCTCCCCCCCCCCCCCCGCCGCTCCCGGCCATGAACGCACACCATGAGGTCCGACCTCCGACACCTCGACAGGAACTCACCTTCCCCCCCGCCACTCCGGCCCCCTCCCCCTGCCGATGCTGCTACCCCTCCCCCCCCACCCCCACAACCCCCACCGCCGATGGATTCCCCTGCTCTCCTCCCCGTTGAGCTCCGCCTGCCGATGGCACCGATGGAGTACCCCCCTGCTTCCCCGTTGATGGATTCCTCCAGAGGCCCCTCTTGCTGTTGATTGCCTTCTTCAGCCGTCACTGGCTTCATCGCCTTCTCCCTCCAGCCCAAGCCGATCCGCGACCGCTTCCGCAAGGATTGCGCTCCCCCCGCTCGAAGACGCAAGATCTCCCCGCATGGAGTCCCCCTGCTCTCCTCCCCACCGAGCTCCGCCTGCCGATGGCACCGATGGAGTCCCCCCTGCTTCCCCATTGATGGATCCTTCTCCCGTCCCCGTCGATGGAGCTGAGGGATTTTTTTTCTATTTTTTTATTATTTTGTCTAATCCTAACCGTTCGTTGGTTAGGTTAACTCAAGACTAACTCAAGTAATTGACTCAAAATATAGTTAAAATTGACGGCAGGGTTTGTTGGATAAGACGGAACAAGTTTACGAGGTCGAGGGAGGAATCAGGATGTTTCAAAGGTCGTAGAGGTAATTTGAAAAGATTATAGGGTCTGCTGGGTAAAAATCCCTTGTATAAAATGTAGTGAAAGTAGGTAAAATTATGTTACGTAAATTTTAAAATAGATTACAACTATTTATACATGAAGATGGATCCGTGGTAAGGAAACTTTAATTTGCGGATATCCAAATAATATCCATATTCGCAACCATTTTAAAACATGTGCGGATGTGGATGTGGATGTTAAACTATGCATAGAGTGAATACAATGACGGATGGAATATAGATATATTCTTATCCGTTTGCATCTCTAGTTGTAATATATATTATGTTATCTTTATATTATGAAATCATGTCATATTTGGGAACATTTCTCCATAGTGCTATTATTTGAAGGGACACATGCTATTTTTGAAGGATATATGTATGGGTTAGAGTATGCTCCTTGGGAGCATATAAGAATACGCTTCTACCTTTTTTCACAATTTTTTGGTTTTTTTGAAATGAAACTCAGGGGATCTACTTAGAATAATAAGTGGAATATGCATTTCAAATTTTGTGTAAAATAGACGTTCCTAACACTTTCGTATGGAGGTGGTCAATTTCAACAATTCTGATATTGTTAAAATTTGGCAGTCTTGATGGAGGGGACATAAGTCTCGAATTAAGTCGGATTTTGTGTGACACCATGGTGATATATTGTGATCTATATTCCATTAAATTTCATTTAAGAAAAAATAAAAAAATACAAAGAAAAAAGGTGGGAGCATACTCCTTTTCTCCTATATAGGGTAAAATGGGGTTGTCCCCTTGGGCAACTAACTTGGCTCCCCTTGTTCTGATTTTCCCAAATTTTTTTATTTTTTTGAAAATACTTCTGTGTATTTTCATCATTATAGCCTTATAATATGTCATTCGAATTTCATACGAAACACTACTCATACAGTCTTGATTTGTCATTGTATCCTATATAACAACTGATATATCTCTATTGGTATATCACATTTTTAGATTTGAAATTCGCAACAAATAACATATATGATGCTATATTGTTACCAACAGTTATCTTTCCATCAATACAATGGATGCCATCTCTTCCCTAGAAGATTTTTTCCACGTATAGTTCTTAACTAATTTATCCAGTGGTTGCTGTGGTTTTCGTCATGTGTGTTGCTTAAATAATGACGTCTATCATGTTATTTAAATCCGCTCAACTTTATTTTACACATATTTGTCATATGGTAAATTTATCACAAGTTATAAACTGCATAATTTAAGTTTAAAAAACAGAGGAAAAGCTCGATCTTGATCATAAATATATAAAATCTGTATTTTCTTCTGCTCTAGGTTTCAAACGGAGCCCCAAAGAAAAGGACCGGAGAGAATGCAAGTGCTCCTCCCACTTTAGCTGGGCTTCTCAAAGATGAACACGAAGATCTGTATCAGCCCATGCTCCAAAGAAGCTCTGTCTTTGACAACAACGGTGACGGCGACGACGACAATAATAGGCGAACGAAGCGTGCTAGGGCGGGGAAGCAGGAAGCGGAAGATAAGCCAATGTTCTCCGGAGTATGGACGGGTGCGACCGCCGGGAGTACCTCGAACGTGCATGGGAGGCATGGATGGAATGCACAAGTGCTCTAGGAGAGAAAAAACTGGTTGCACGAGCTCTTGTGTTGTGATCAAATTGCAGAGGGGGAATTCATGGCTCGATCTTTGATTAATTTTCTTTGTAAATCCATGATCTCCTCCTCCATATTTTGTAATCGGCCATTGCATTAATGAGAAATCTTCCACGTCTTTAGATTCAAATCGTGTCCTTCTTATTCTCTCTGAATCCGTTGCTGTCTCCTCTCATCAGTACAAAACGTTGGAAAATCGATTTTATGCATTCAACATATATACAGATTTCCTTTCGGATTTGGAAAAGATACACGTGATAGTAAGTTAGCCGAGCAAAATCATCGCGAGTAAATGCAATTCAAAATTTCGAAGGTGTTTTTACATGCATGCTCTCAAAAAGTTCTTTCAGGTATATATAACCATACTGTTGGTTGGATTGTGCCTTATGTTTCCAGCCCATGTGGGGGGCACGGATGCAATTGTTCCCTTTGGGCTTTGGAATTTTTTTTCCATCTATTCCCAGCGTTCTGGCAGATAGAACGTTGTTTGCATTGCTTATCTAACCATTTTTAATAAAAATATGTATGCGGAGAAGGATATCGAGGGATGTTAAACCTATGTTGTCAAAATTTTTAAAAAACGAATACGGATGTCAACTTGATACTGATAGAATACGATTAATATTAAAAATATTTTATAGATTTGCTTGAGTATACATGAATTGGATGGAATACACATGATATTAAAATACTAAATCTGCATATATCATAATAGTTATACTACATATGGTGAAAAATATATACAATTATGTTAAATATGGTTTAAAATAAATTTACAATTATATTTACATATGAAAACTGATATAGATACAAAGATACAGATAGGGATTTTTGCAGATATCAAAATAATATCCATATCCATTTTAAAACGGATACGAATGTTAAAATATATATAAAAATGACATGATGACGGATACGGATTTTTCCTTATCCGTTGGCATCCCTAGTTGTGTGGGGTGTAGCAGATTCTATTCCTTTTGTACTTTGGACAACAACACCAACTCTCACCCCCTAATTCCATCTCTACAGCTTTGCTTAATAGTTGCAGCTGAAGATCTTCTTTGAGTGGCGTCTGAAGGAACGCTTACGCAATCTGAGAGAGAGCTTCAATCTTTATATTTTTTAAAAAAAAGTCACAGTCATTCATCAGAAGGCAGTCCAAACATGTCATAAGTTCAATACATATCAGAAGTTTTCCACCCGCACATGCGCGTGGCAAAATAATATAGCCCAAAAAGACAATGGATATTTACCCATACAATCGATAAATAAAATATCATTCAATCATAAACCTAAATTATCATCCAAAAGAAGTGACTGACATGCAGTTGAGTACAAAAGCATATATCTCGATATTTTAATCCCTTTATAAAAGAAGCTTGCCGAGCCAACTGGCGAGTGTCAACCATCCTAGGGTTTGAAGACGTCTTTGCATCCAAGATTCCTACAAAGATATAAAAAGGGAGCCGGTATTGAGGGTTGAAATATTGTTTAATTAGGTAAGAAAGCTCCATTATATAAGGATAATTTAACCCACATGTTTGCACATTTAATCTATGTAGGGCTTCGCACCAGCTCTAATTGAGCAAATAGCGTAAGCTTCATTGATGATGTGATCCAGGTTGATCAAAATTTCATCAAAAGCAAGCGTACATCGTATTTTCCAAACGAGCCACCAAATTGTAAAATTTAATTCCCAGTATTTCCATTTTGTTTCCTTAATTTCTGTTGAGTCTTTCCACTTCATCATATTTTCAAATCTCTCATACACTGATAGTATTACACATTTTCTAAATAAACTTTTTGTAAATTCACACTCATTGAAGAGGTGTGTGTAGTTTTCAAGGTCTATTTTGCATAAAAAATGTCTATTTACGGATTGAATTCCCATTTTTCCCAAATGATCTTGTGAGATAATCTTGTTGTGTGCCAACATCCAGATGAAGTAATATACTTGTGGTTTCAAAATAAATCTAATTTTCCTAAATTTATATTGAATCAGTGATCTGACTCCACCGCCAGCCAAAATAGAATATAGGTTTTTTTTCGTTGACCTTTGCACAAATGGTTTCCAATTTGGATAGATCAAAATATCTCTCTTATCAGGATTTAATATTCCATGGATGTTGGTTATTTTCAATTCTAGTTCCTCAGTCGATCTCCGTATAGCTAATGGTAGTTTGTTTGTGTAACGAACCCAATCGTCCGAAAATATTGTGGAAGCGAGAAACTCGGCGGACATCTCGGGAACGTTACTCATAGCATCATTCATAGCATAAAAGAGCAGTGAAGAACCCACAAAAAAACTTTTTCATAATCATAATAAGGTCACAATTCCAAGAGTTCCTTAATTAAAGATAAATAAACTAGACGAAATCGTATTTACGATTTCCTTATTCCAGTGGGCATAAAGACGTCCTCCCAACAAAACGCAGTAGATCCATACCGCTCCTACTTCTTGAAGACTGTGTCGTCTCCCTTAAACAGCTAATGGTCTAATCCTCACGTTCCCCTGAAAAAAAATTAGTAAAACATGTTATGAGCATAACGCTCAGTATGTGCCGAGTTGGGGTCAAGCCGGCTAGCGTAGAAAACAAGTCACAAAAGTCATTGTCATATAAATCATAAATCAACTTATTTAATGCATATAACTAAATTTCTTCATAACCATGAATGGCATAACATATTTGCACATATACCCCTAAGTTTTACCATATTTGCATGTATGCCCATAATATTCACATAAATTGCACATATGCACTTTATAATAACATAATTGCACATGTACCCTTAAAATTACCATAGATGACAAATATGTACATACCATTGACATAAAATACATATATGTCCATAACATTAACATAATTTTCATACGTGCACTTAACTTTAACGGAACTTACACATAAGTCCATGACAGTAACGTAATTGCATATATGCACATAATCTTAACATATATTGCACATATGTCCATGATATTTTTCATGTTTAGAGTGGTCTTGATTGTTACTTCTTAGGCGGCTTTGATGGCTTACCGTCGGCACAAGCGGTTCATAACAATACATAACATGACAGTGTAGCTACAACTGAGAGGACTTATCTTTTGCCTCACGCCCCCGGACGGCGTTGGCCCTTTAGGCCCTTACGACCCCTTAGTTCGAGTCGGTGCCAGATCTTATCATTATATTCAAATCTTAGAGGGTAATTTAATATTACCATGTGAACAGTGATTGTCTCTTTTTTTCCAGCTTGTTCCCTTACTATCTATTCCAACCTTGTACTGAAGTGAATACCATGTGAAGATTGTATTGTAGGACAACATCCAATCTTGGTGTTTGCATACTTTTATTAAGGTGATTTTATATATAATACTTATATCTACTAACTTTCACGTGACACTCATGTGCGTAAAACATAACGGCAGATACATAGAAAAACAGTAGTTGGATTCCATTTTTTTCTTCCTAATCTCAACATCAAAGAAGTATATAACATATGTATATTAATTAAGCAGAATATAAAACGAGATTATCCTAATCGATATAAATAAAATACTCCCCTTGTCAGATTCCAATCTATATTTTTTCCATACCTTAACTAAACATTTCCATATAATGCAAGGTAATTTCAATATAAATTTTATTGAAACATCTCCATCGAGCCACATTATTAGGGGCTACATAGCAATAATATTATCTCCATAATAAAGTAAAAAAATGCGAATTGTTTACACGGTACTGTATACTAATAGCTAAATGCCAAGTTAATTATTTATTTTTGCCATGAAAATTACTTAATTAGTGCATCTCTTCAAATCAAGTTACTCGACTAATGTGTAGTTAACTTGCAGAAAAACCATCACCATAATCTTCCATTACAACAAATAAAATCATGAATAAAAATGCAATTTTCAACCTAAAGATTTGTTTGCCATTAAAAGGACAAAATAAGCAAATTTATTTGATGTCAAAAGGTAGAGTCATTACATAAGACGAAAAGAAAACATGCACGTTATTTCTTTCACACGTTTCTAAATTCCTGTTTGTTGGAGTTATTGCGCCAATTACAAACATGAATCACGAGTAGTGGTAATAGCAAGAGAAAACAACATGGAAAACTCTCCTTGTTGCATGGTATCGTATTCCTAGGAGATCGACCTATACAAATATAAGCCATAATTTCTAAACCGAAGATTAACGCCACTTAACGTTCCTAGGTGTTCGACACATACCTCGTCGACGCAAGAATTTCGTCGACCAAGATTCCGCCAAAATCCGGACCGTTGTCAGCCACGTCATTGTTCCTTCAATTTTGTCGGATCAAACTCCAACGATGATGGCGAGGGTTGTCGATGCCGGATTCAAGAATGGCACCGCGAAATATGTTGCAGGCGACCTCTCTCTCTCTCTCCCCTCTAGACTCTTTTTCTCACGAGTATGCAAAATATGGTGAGATTAATTGAGGGCTTCATGCCCTTTTTATAGGTACCAATAATGAGATAAATAATAATTTAATTAAAGGATAATTGTGATAATTAGGTAGGGTTGTTTCTAATTTGTTATCTCTTTCTTAATAATAATAATATAAATTTTATTATCGTCGGGATTAGTTACGGTTTTTTAACAAACCCGATCCGTTACAGTTTGTAGAGCTTTGAACCAGTTGAAGTGGGCTTTCCAACAAGGTGTCCCCTCCGGTACATATATATTTTTGTTACTCATATAAAGCCATACCTCCTAATAAGCGATTTTAAGGGGGTGGGTAGCTACATAGACGATCTTTCCAAAGCGACGAGCAAGACTTTCGAACATGGTCAGAAGGTTTGGTTATTTGATGCAAATTTAAAACTATTCCTAGGGAAGTTGAAGAGCAAGTAGATTGGGTCATTTATAGTGAAGAATGTGCATGACAATAGAAGTATTGTTATATCCGATTTGTCAGCTGATATACAACCTTTCGTCATCAACGGACAACTTTCTGAAGCCATACCTTGAGCATGATACTTTTCTGTCTATGGTTAACTCAATTCAGGTGGTCTATCATGAAGAACTTCTATCAGCAACATCAGCAGATTCAGATAAGGCACAAAAAATATTTTTGATTAGTTAATCTTTTTCTTCGTTTCTTCTTTTATTCTTTTCATTTCTTATTCTTTCATTCATCATTAGTTATCTTATTCTTTCATTCTTTGAAAGTTGCCCTCGTCCCATTCATCATTGCTGTACTTAGGATATATTTCATCCTAGGTATGGGGGGATGAATGTATTTGAGTGTTCATTCTTTGATCCCTCGTTTGTCTCATCAACTCTTGATTTTCTATCTATAATTAGGGATATTTTATCCTAAGTATAAGGGGAGAGGCCGAGCCGATGAGTTATTTATTTGTTCCCATCCGTGATCCTCCTTGCATGTTGAATATGGTGTGCTATACTTAGGACTAATTGATCCTAAGTATGGAGGGTCAACATCTCATTCTTTATTTAGTCGTTGTAGTCAGACTTTATATACTTAGTACGAGTATGTCTTCCCTTTTCTCTCTGATCTATGAGAACATAACTCAAGTTAAGTATAGGGGGTCTTATATACTTTGTATATACTTTAGTCATAACTCGTACTTACATATTTTTTAATAATATATATAATTAATAAAAATTAAAAACACAGAACAAATTACTTGTAAATACAGTTAATAAATTGGTTAAAATTTTTTGCAAAATGTTTGAAAAAATGGTTGAAAATTTCTTTGCAAATTTAGGAAAACTGTTTGAAAAATTATTTTGTGAAATATTTTCAAACTTGGTAAAAATGTTTTTTCTTGTAAAACTTTATTTCTTTATTTAAATAAAATATTTTGAAAATCAATTTATAAATGATTTGGAAAATAGATGCAAAAATACTTTGAAAAACCTATACATATTATTTGAAAAATCTTTGCAAAATGATTTTCTAATTTTGTAAATGTGTATAAAAAGTATTTTGTGAAATTATTTTCAAAATAAAGTTTTCAAAATGTTTTTTAAAAGATTTCAAATTATTTTGAGAACCATGTACATATTTCAAGCAAATAAAATCTTTTTACAAACTATGTATATCATTATGTAAATAATCACTAACCTAATCCCTGTAATAATAAGATGCACTCCCATGTAAATATGTACACATAATTGTTTGACTAACTCTTTTGATTTAAGAAAACACTAAAAAATTGCAAACCAAAAATCCATATAAATTTGTAAAAAATTCAAAAACTTGCATAAAAAATTGCAAAACTTTTCAAAATTTCATAAAAAGTTCAAAAATCCAAAAAAAAGATTCACAAAAATATTTTCTTTCATTATACATAACATATGCATTTTTCGGAATAATCAAGATATTGAACCAAGTCAAAATATAGTCTGAAGATTGGAGCTTGGAATAGACCTTAATACACTTAATTTCATAGGAACCCATTGAGGACTGGAATTTGAGGGTACTTTAGATTGCCTTGACTTATTTCTTTACGTTCCATGAGACTATGTCCATGAGTCAATTCAGTGTGTCTAAATAGAACCCTTCATATCATCAGCAGGACTCTTGAAACAGTGGCTTGATCAAAAACCTCACACTTAAAACTTAGCTCAATCCATATGGATTATTAAAAAATCTTGGAGTCTAAGTCGGGATGATGGCTAGGCCACTTCGTCAAGGGTGGCTCAGGAATCATTCTTGGGGATTACCGAAATCGATACTCTAACACACTTCTTTTGGTAACAATGATATCTAAAGACTGGAGATGGATAAAGATGATGCTTCGGATGAGGAATGAACTGCCAGCACAACTTTTTCCAAGACCCCAAAAAATGGGCAGAACTAAAAGATGTTATAACCGTAGGGGCACAAACAATAATGCAGAAGCTTTATAAAGTCAAAGAAAATATCAAAGAAGAAGCCTATACCAAAAATTCCACCAAAAATTACAGCTTAAGAAAAAGCCTTCTTCTTGGTGAAGACTCGGTTACACTGACCAAGCTTTACAATGGAATGAAGACCACACTGGTCCATTCTCATTTCTTTTCCACTTCTTCTAACTTCTTCCCCTATTTGGTTGTGAAGACTGGCAGCACCTGACCTTAGAAGGAAATATTTGTCTCCACAAAAATGAGCTACCAGAAGAGCAAACTCCTTTTTAGTTCGATGGTTTGCCTGAGAAGAGCTGAACAATTCACACATATGGGTCAATTACTTTAAGATAGCAAGAGTATGCGACTGAGAGGATGGTTTTGACCTGACTGTGAATTGGACAGAATGATAAATTATGGAACCTAAGGGATGTTGTGTCACATTTCCTAACCTAAGGTGGTTCCAAACACGCTAGTTATCCAAAGGTCTTCTCTGAGCCCCAAACTTTGACTTTATAATGACAAGTTTAAAAGTATAAAATTATTCCAATTTATTTCCTTTCCTTTCCTTTACTTTCTTATATACTATAGGCATAAGTATTTGCTAAGGACTAACAAAGGCAAGTACCGGGGGGGTGATGAATATATATTTCATCACTTTTATTCTTTCATGTTGACCTTAGATCCTAGCCAAATTCATGTATATATTATTAATTTTCCAAAATAAACACTCTGTAAATTGTACAAATACTGTATAAAATAATGTATTAAATATTGTATTTAATTTCAAAATAAATATGAATAAAGGAAGAAACGAAAAAGAATGAAGTATCAAAGATACTGAGTGACCCTAGACCCCAAGACCCAGTCATCATGATGATTTGGTCGACAAATATAAAGTAGGGGGAGATAGGGCAGAGAAACTGTATAGAAATACATAGAAAATCACACAAAACCCCAATTTAAATTGCCTAAATATTGCCTTTGGGACCTATTTTATTTTATTATTTTTACACCTCAAATGATAAAACTCTAACATGAATATTGTAATAGAAATAGTAAGAAAATACAAAATTTATTTCACTCAAAACAATGCACAGTCTGCCCGGGACAGACAAAATAAAAAACCAAAATAAAAACTTTGCAGAACTGTATCTTCTCCATAATATATCAAAATTGACCAAAATCACCTTTAGTTGTATATACTTTCACTAAGTTATTTAAAAAAAGTTAGTTTCATTTAATTTGAAGTTAAAGATGCAAAAGTTAGGTTTTGAGCCCTCATTATGCAATATATCTGTATATTATATTCAACACATTTATTCTTTATATTTTCCAAATTCTTTTATTGTTATAACATTGTAAATATTATTTGAAACGTGTGTCCATAACTAAAACGAAATATAGATATTAAAATAAAATTAAAATTAATAAATTATTCTAATACACAGGTAAAATGTACTATAATACACCAATAAGAATAATGTTTATAATTAGTTAACTATGTGAATAAACTCATAAAAATGCTACAAAATACCTAAATATTATTTTAATAAACTAAAAATATTAAAATATTTGTATATAATAATAAAATATATTACAAAATAAATTAAAAGACACAAAATACATGAATTTTTTTTACCTATCCTTATACATGTAAACAATAACTTGTAATAAATAACCTTAAAAAATATATAAAATGTGTATAAAATACTACATAAATTTATAGCCTAAACTTAATTAATTCATAAAGTATTTATTATTAATTTTTAGCATTGTCAACCTTTGAATTTTCTGGTAGGTCCACGTGGACCAATCAAAAGCTCTCAATTGTTGACCGGAGGTCAACTGTACTGACCTCCAACCGCCTTGTCAGAAACCTCACGGGCGACCTCTTTTCTTCGATTTTTCATGCTTCGTCCCACACATTCTTCTCCTCGAACTTCTCATCCTTGTACATCCCCCATGCCTTTCCTCCTTGTCGATCCATCCTTCCTCACCAACCCCCCTCCTCGGCACGCCACCGTGCCTCGATGTCAGCCCGTTGATGAATGCCAGATTCATAATGCTAAAATTCAATTATTAATCCCCAAGCTTAAACAATTCACTAATCACAAACAATTCATTATTATTATCTTGTATTATATTGTATATAAACCGTGTATAATTGACCTATAAATTACTCTAATCAACTAACTCTATTTATTATATTTTATTAACTAACCTTTTCCTTGATTTTCTATTTTATTAAATCCCATAAAAATAGATTAATTATTGTCTTTTTTATTTTACCTTTAAAAAGAAATTAAAATAAAAAATCTCAAAATCAAAAAACAATGTTTTTATCCTATTAAAAATATTCCCAAAAATTTACTTTTGTACAAATGACATGTTTTGACTTTTTTTTAAACGTGAAACTTTTAGATCTCATCGAGATCTACAACTTTCATGTTTTGATTTTTTTCCTGATTTTGCATCTAACTATTTCTTTTAGATTTTTCTTTGTTTTTATTTTTTGATTTTTTGGGTACAGCCACGTGGCGCCCTCTGGGCCACCCACGTGGTCGCACCTCTCTTCGCCACCCAGCCTCTCCCTCAACCGTTAGATCTTCTTCCCCCGCCTCCATCTGACCATCCACTGCCGCTAACTCTCTCCACCGTTTGATAAGATCTTTTGGATCTCATCAGAGCCCTTCGACCTGCCTTTCCCTTAGCTGCTGGATGGCTATGCCATCCAATGACTGACCTCTCGTCACGTCGCACCTTCACCCCAGCCACTCGATCTAGTTACATCTAACATCTATCAATCATCCACGTCACCCGCTTCATCTCTGTCGTTAGATGGGACTCTAACCCCCATTTAGATTGTTCACCCTGCCTTTACTCTCGCCGCTAGATCACATCCTCAGGTCTGATCCTAGCCGTTCACCTGCGTGCTAATTAGGACCATTGGATCACGAGATCCAACGATCGTTATTTTGTCCCCTACCTCAAGCATCTTCTTCCACAAGCGTTACGCCTGCATTTCCCACTGAACCCTTCCATTTTTGGAGTTCCTCTCAGCCACTCAATCCTCATCCTTACACCTCCATCACGAAGCTATATCTTTTGTTACCCTCGCCAGCCCACCAATCCTCACTATCAAACCCTATTCCACCCGTTACATCACCACCGACCATCCCCTGTAATGCACCACCGCCTCCTATAAATACACCTCCGCCGCCTCCCATACACCTCGACCACCAATCCCAGGGCATATGCCCAGCTACCCTCAACCTCTTTGTGGCAGAGAGAGGTCAGAGCTTGGAGGCGAAGATGACCTCATCCCTCGGTGTTGACCCATGGTCTTTTTGACCATGTTGCAGCTGCCCTAGGCGCTGTTGAGCCCCATGCTCAGGTCGAGCATGTTGAGCAACGACCAGAGGTTCTTAGGGACCTTTACCTAGGTTGACCCCTCTGCCAATTGATCGTCTTCGACCTCCAGGTGACTCCTCTCTTCTTTCGCTCTTGTTTTCCCTTTTATCCCATCACACTCAACGCACCTCACCTCTCCTTGGCCATGCCCTTAGCTCTGCCACACATAGAACACCTTCGCCAACACCTCAGCTCAACCTCTCCTTTCCTTCAGACCCCCTCTGCTTCACCCTCATTTCTTCTCCGGCTCATCAAAAGAGAACCCGAGACCACCACCTTCTCCATAACCGTGGTCCCCCGTCCACTCCATTTCACATAATACCTGCTTCGGCTATAAATCTAACATCTTCTGCATGATCGAATTTGTCAATAACCGGACGTTGGGCGGAGCTCAGTTCTCGAGCTCCGCCTCCAATGATCTTGTACCATCGGAGACTTCATGTGGGCATCGAGCTCTCTCCTCCCTCGGATCTTCTTTGCCAAGCTTCCAGGAGCATGTGTGGACCTTCAGGATGTA